>JAODAL010032522.1:0-46826 GCA_025379985.1 Phyllomedusa bahiana | reverse complement strand
GCCCTCTTACTATTATCCCTTTTACATTGCAAGGCTTAGTGAGTTGAAATGTGACTTGAGGACTGCCATGCCCAGTAAAAGTCGCTGCAGAGTTCCAGCTCTTTTTCCATGAGCCTTTTATTATGTTCAATTACAGTGGCATGTTCAAGGCAATAATTCTCCAAACACTGACACTGTGCTTCCTCCTAATGAGAGACATTACTCCTCTTGATCTACAGCGCGGTACATGTTATATCCTACTTTTACCAGTGCCAGAGTGAGCTGCCCCTTTGAATAGCGGGTTGAGGTTTGAGGTTATCTATAGTGAACATAATCCTGAAGAAGTTGCTGTCCTCTACATAAAGAATAATTTGCAACTTTTAGATCTTTCTGCCCTTTAAGAAATAAGGATTATGTTCATCTGTATTAGTTACTTGCTTTATTCTATCTTTATATTTACTCATTTTGGGATTTTAAGGGCTTTGAAACCTATTACTATGTTCTAAATTACAATTTCCATGTACAGCAATCATCCTAGAACAAATTAACCCCTTACCCCACTTTTGACCTCTACGACAGAGCCCCAGTTTTCAATTCTAACATGTGTTACTTTATGTGGGAATAACTTTTTAATGCCTTCATCTACCCATGTGATTTTAAGCCTGTTTTCTAGTGAAATTGTTTTTTAAGGCAGTAAAAAAAATTTAGTCGATAGAATCCTTGTTTATTTGTAAAAAAAACAAAATGTTGTGAAAATGTGAAAAATTGGCATTTTTAAAGGTCAAAAATTACTGCATTCAAGGCAAATAGTTATACCTCAAAAAATAGTATTTAACTAGCATCTACAATAGGTCAACTTTATCTTGGCATCATTTTTTTAATGTCTTTCATTTTTACGACATTAGAAGGCTTATACATTTAGTAGCAATTTTTCACATTTTCAAGAAAATTTGCAACACAGTCTAGTCCAGTTCTGATGTGGGATCTGTATGCTAGACACTCCAATAAATGACTCTATCTAAAAAACTGCACTCCTTAAAGTATTCAAAACAACATTTAGAAAGTTTGTTAACCCTCTAGGCGTTTCACAGGAATTAAAGCAAAGTAGAGATGAAATTTCAATATTTCATTTTTTTTTTTTTTTACAGATTTTCAATGTGAATACATTATTTATTGGAGCACTGTAAATGTTAACAGGGAAATGCAATTCAGTATTGATTCCCTTACAATTCTACTATTGATATTCCATATATGGCCCCAGTGCACTATTTGACATAATATGAAGAGCACCTACTAGATTTTGAGGTTTTATTTTTACTAGGATATTTTTTAGGCACCATTACAGGTTTGCTAACACCTTAAGGTGCTAAAATTTAATAAACACTCCTAACAGGACCTCATTTTAAAAACTACATCTCTTAAGAAATATATCTTGAGTAGTGTTGAGCGATTGCGTTGGCTATCGAGATCGATCGATAGTCGATGGTCGGCCGCTATCGATAAGGTTTTCGATAGTGAGCATCGATTATGAGCGATAACCATTAAAGTCTAATGGGAGAGCAACAATAACACCTTCATTATTACACCCCAAAACAAAGCTGGAGAAGCTGAAATTAACATCCACAACAGTCCCCCCCCCCCCCCCCCCCTTCTCACAACCCCCCCCCGCCCCCCCCCCCCCCCCCCCAAAAAAAAAAAATTGTGGGGGGGGGGATACGTGCTACATCTTAAGTCAACACACTATTAGTTATAAAAGTCCCACAGAAAAAAAGTCACACACCATTCACTAACCCTGTCTTGTACACAGCATGAACCTTAAACCTGCTCACCCACAATTAAAAAGTGCCAGAAGCAGTATGATTTGAACCATCATGTTACTTGAAACTGTAACATTGCACATCCCTGTCCTGGAACGCAGCAGAGCCCGAAACCTGCATGACACCCCAGATTTAAAAATTCCAGCAAAAAGGAGTCTTTCAACACCATTTTAGGTTGAACTGGACACTAATATATCTACCTGTACCGCAGAATGACCATGTAACCTGTCTGACCCCCAGATAACAAAGTGCCGGAAAAAGGAGTCTTTCAACCACCCATTATAGTTGAACTGGACATTGACTAGAACTGTCCTGTGCCACAGCAAATGACCCAGCCGGAGTTTACAGGTGCGTGAAGCCCAGGCTGTCTTCCGTCATCTTAACGACTCAGGTTAAAATGCCTGATGGACGCAGCAACAAAAACTGTCTCTGAAGCAAATAAAAAAAATAAAAAAAGGAAAAAAAGTGCGGAAGCGGAAGTGAGAGAACTCCAGCCTTCCTCTGTACAAACAGTCAAGACCTGGGTGCGCTTGCCCCTCCGTATGAGTGCGGCCAATTTGAGCTGCACTTGGAAATACTGGTGGTTAACCCCTCCAGTTTACAAACCCAGGTGCCCCTTATCTTGGCATACTTTTTCTCATTTTATACTCAACGTGTTGGAGAAAATTGTCTCTGAACCTTTGTTTCTCTGTCCGTGCTCCATACTCCATGTCCTCCGATAACCTACTCAGGTACAAGTTTCCTGTACCTCCCTTGTACAAATCATGGGTAATTTTTTTTACAGCTATTTTGTACATGCAAGTTTTTTAGTAGTTAAATTCTAGAAAACAACAATTTTTAAAATAGATGGAATCCCACCATGGTCTTTGTTTCTCTTTTTTTCATGTAATTAAATGGGTTTTGTCCTCAATACAGTATTGATAGCTATGATAAAGATCTTGAAAAACAAGTCTTTTAGCAATATTGTCCATTAAATGACCTACCTATTCCTGTTTCTGACAGCACCATCACCCTTGAGCCACTCTTTGTCAATTGGTGAAAAACAAATGTCTGTTAAAACAACATTTTTTTAGAATAGGACCTGTAGTATAGCTGCATGTCACAGGCAAAATGACCCCAAAAAATTCAAAGCCAGAACCCTTGAGCCACTTTGGACAATTGTGAAGAACAAATGTTCTGTTAGAAAACAACATTTTTTTAGAATAGAACCCTGTAGTATAGCTGCATGTCACAGCAAAATCCCCCCCAAAATTCAAAGCAAGACCCAAGAGCCACTTAGGACAATTGTGGAAGAACAAATGTTCTGTTAGAAAAAACATTGTATAGAATAGTACCTTAGTATAGCTGCATGTCAGCAGCAAAATGCCCCCAAAAATTCAAAACATGACCCATGAGCCACTTTTAACAATTGTGAAGAACAATGTCTATAGAAACAACTTTTTAGAAAAGACCCTGTAGTATTGCTTGCATTTCAAAGCAAATGCCCCAAAAATTCAAAAGCATGACCCATGAGCCTACTTGTCCACTTTGTTAAGAACAAATGTCTTTAGAAACAACATTTTTTTATAAAAGGACCTGTAGTATTGCTGCATTTCAAAGCAGCATCGACTCGAAAAGATTATAAAAATGACTTCTCAGCCATGTTAAAAATTGTGATGGAGAAATGCATTAGAACCACATTTCTGTTCCAAAGACCAGATTATAGCTGTATCTCACAGCTACATGACCCCCAAAAAATTTATAAATATGACTTCTCAGCCACAATTAAATAAATGAGATGAGAAATTGCCACTTAGATGCCACATTTCTGTTTCCAAAGGACCATAAATATATACTGTACACACAGCAACATGACCTCAAACCTACCATTGACAAATGCGAACACTTCTTAAGATTAAGGAGTAAATAAAACGGTGTTGTCATGAAACCTTGCTGTCCTTTTTATAACAGTCTTCCTCACAGCAAAAAGAATAAAAGAGGAAAAGAAGAATAAAAATTGCAGTAAAAATATCAATTTAAAAAAAGTTTTCAAGAGACCATTTCTGTTGAAAAGGAAAGTGAAGTAGACCGGCAACTAATCGGTGACCTCGGCAATTGGGCCACAACATCACAAGATCATGCCTGATTCATTCTTGATGAAAGTCAAGACGATCCACATTATCTGTGGAACCGATGCGTTTTGTCTGTACTGACCCCGTCCACTTGCTGAAGGTCCGCTCAGATATGACGCTGCTGCTGGAGGACAACACCTCTATGGCGTGACGAGCCAGCTTCGGGCCATTCGTCATTTTTGGATACCCAGAAGTCTATTGGGTGGGTCCTGGAAACACAACATGCAAAAACATCGGTGTTGAGACGCAGATAGAAGTGCAACCTGAACTAAGCTGATCTCAGTGTGTTGGATGTGTGCCCTGCATTGCATGCGTTGGTGAGGTGGTAAACTAGATTGCCAGAGGTCACACCATTAGGCTTCCGCCAATTACCCTTGCCTGCTGGCTTGCCGCTAACGCCTACATGGCACTCTACTGCTGCACGTCCTGATGTTGTTTCCACGTGACATTTGGGAACGTGAAGCAGAACGCAACAGATGTCTCCAGTTGATCAATCAGCCAAGGTCTCCATTTCCTGCATTTTACTCTCTAATTCGGGTGGTGGAAGAAAGTGCTGATTTTTGTTTTGTACCGGGGATCCAGGAGGGTTGCCACCCAGTCACTGTGTTCATTTTGATGGCCTTTATGCGAGATCATGTTGGAGGAAATGGAGCATCCAAGCACTCATGTGAGAGATGGACCTTGATTTCCCAAGCCTCTGGGGTCAGGGCACTACAGCAAACTGATCTTCCTCATCTTCCCTCCTCCTCCGCCTCAAATTCGCGGCCAACCTCTTTTCCAAGCAGGAACTCGGTTATACGATCGGTGTCCCCTAGGAATACCTCCTCCTCCTCCCCTCCACCTCCGCTGCCTCCGCACATGCTCAACACATCCGCCCTGACTTGCCTGACGAAGAAGCACCCTGAAGCTGATTCGCCACCTAGCACTAGCTCAGGACCAAGAACCACAGACTAATGAAGAACGATGAAATTGTGAAACTGTCGGCCTTGTGGATTTTCGGAGAGAAAGGCTCCCGTGTCCGCATCTGTGTCCGTACTCCTCCTCCGTCGCTAGCGGGACCTGTTTTGTTCAGAGTGTCCAAACGATCGATTCCAAAACTAAGATCACCACAATGCTCATGGCTGACAAGGGCATTGTTCCGCACTGAACATTTGTGGCTCTTCAAAACTGGCAAGGATGGTTTGGGGGGGGGCAGAGCTCTTTTCACACCTGCCTCCAAATCTCAGGTGGATCAACACCCCGAGTCCGCACCGCTGGCTTGTCAGGCCATGTGTCACTGTCGAACTGGGGGGGCTACGCGTAATGGTCAGTTGGCGCTGCTGCCACAATCGCTGGAGCATGAGGAGGGAGGAATTCCAGTGTGTTGCCTCGACGTCAACCAATGAGACGGTATGACCGGGAGGCGAGCTGTGGACGCTGCCAACGCAGCCAGCGGGACGAAGCAGGTGGCGCACGGCTGAAGTTGCGAACTCAGAACCCACGAGCATTCTTCATCAGGAATACCGACCCGGGTAGCTCTTAGAAATTTCTGGACGACAACGGTTCATGAACATTGTGCCAGCAATGGATGTGCTCCAGCCTACCGATCTTAAGGCGCCAGCAGATTCGCCCGTTTAATCGCACACCACCTTGCCTGGCACACGGTTCGGTGTCACCCAGCCAGCGCATCTGTCCTCGATGCTTTAGAGCCGTCCACAAGCTTTCCTGATCTGTGTTGGACGGTCTGCAAGACAGATAATTTCAACACGGCCTGGTTCACTGTGGCAACGTTATGCCACCAGAGGACCTTGGTGAAAGAGCCCTGCACCATCCCTGCCGGTTTTGAAGAGCGTGCCGCCGACCTGAGAGTCCACCGACACCCCAGAGACATCCACCCAGGCTCACGCCCATTGAGCAGTCACAGAGATAAACGGCCCATGGCCGTGCTTACTAGTCCATGTTCGTGGTGAGATGGACCTTTTCCTCCCGACACAGATGCAGACAACGCGCTTTGAAATTTTAGAATGAACGTGGCTGGCCATGGCAGGGACGCTTTTTCTGGCAAAGAATATGCCTGCTCGGACACTGGTATTGGGGGCGGCGAGGGCATGACGTGTCGGAACCCTTCTGTGTCCACCAACGAAAAGGCAACCTATCCAAGGCCAAAAGCCTGGCAATGCTGACATCAGGCCTTTTGCTTTGGATGGTTTGGTTAAAGTGTTTCTCTGCTCCCAAACCATGGACTGACAGAAGCTGGCAGCTAGACTGTTCTGCTGTATCGGCGTGCAGGTCGTCAAAAACTGGCGAAGGCAGAAGGGTAGATGGGTCTCTGGTGTTGCTGGTGGTCTCGGCGCGACGGTGGAGGCTGAAAGCGGATCTGATCCCTGATCATGACTCTGAGAGACATGGCAGTCCTGAGGACGCTTGGTGTGGCGGAGAGGAGGAGGCGGAGACAGAGGGTGTGACAATAGATTGGGCCCGCGCGGTTCTGGCCTTTTTTTGCAAGGTGTTCACAGTTCCAAATCACTCATGCATTCGCTTGCATGTGACAAGACCAAGATGGTGGTGGTTAACCACTTAAGATCTTGCCTATACTTATGCGTTTACGGCATAGGCGGCATATGAACTCGCTGGGTGAATCAGAGGCATTGTCCAAAGAAGTCCCGAGGCTTGAGAGTCCTGGACCTTTTTAACGGGATAAGCGAGGAGCGGTGTTTGCGCTGACCGAGGCTGGCGGAAATCATGATCAGCGGAACTTCTGCGACCGCCCTCTGTTAATCCGCCTTTTAGTGGCGGACCCGTAATACACTACCCACCATCGACTCCCCTCGTCCACTATGAAAGCCTCTCACAAGCAAATTCTGCGGAAAAGACCAAGGATGGATCCGCAATGTCCATCATCATCATCAAATCATCATCAACACAGTGACTTGTCATCCTGACTTTCTGCATCCAGAAGCTGCGGGCTACAAGCAAGGGGGCACTGCTGCATGGCGTTGCCGACCGCCCGGGAATTTTTGCCGATTGACCGGCATCCTTCACCTCCTCTGATGGCATCAGTAACTGGGCGTCAGAGCAGACTAAATCATCCTCTATCTTTAACATTCCTTCTGACACCCAACCGCATTTTTGTCATCAAAGAGGTCCGCAGACAATGGAAATAAATCCACTAGTGGTGGGTACACTAGTTGACATTTGGGCGCTTCATGTTGGGCAACGGATGCTGAGATCTGATGACGACAATTGTGGCCGTGACGGGAGACGAGAGGTAAACTGCTAATGCAGGTTTGCATTAACCACTTAAGGACAATTGGCGACGATGTCTATACTTAATTCACAGGGCCCTGACCCAGCGATGACCTAGGCCTGAGGTCCTGCAACAGACGATCCGCTGGCATGCGTATTGTCGCCAGCACTGGAAGGAGCACCTTCTCTCTCGTACCTCTACTCTTCCATGTGCTAGCCCCTCTTTGCTCGCTTACCACCCAGCATACGCTCCATGTTCAGATATAAAAATTTGAGAAGGTATGGAATAGTTTTGGAAAGTCTCTTATAAAAGACTTTAAAAATCACAGCTAACACAAATCCTCTAATCAAACCAAATTGCTGGATTCAAATTTAACCGCAAGGTGACTATCAACAAATCTGGACTGGGCAAACGTCCAAAAAACACTATCAGTTATGTTTTGGTATAATAAAACGGTTTATTTGCCCGCTTTCAATTCACCTGTGGTGAATATAGATTGCTGTTTTATGATTTAAGTGGATGCTGCGTCAATGAAACAATGCTGTTGTGCAAAAGTCAAAAAACACGTAACTGTTATTTTTCGTATGATACAACGGTATTTTTATGCACCTTTCAATTCCCTGTGGTGAATATATATGGCTGTTTTAAAGAGTTTTCGTGGATGCTGCGTCAAAGAACAAAGTGCTGGTGGCGCAAAAGTCAAAAAACACTTAACTGTTATGTTTTTCGAATGATACAACTTTATTTTTTTGGCAACAAACCCACCTGTGCTGACTACAAGATTGCTTGGATTGTCAATTTTAACTGCCAGGTGGATATACCAACAGTCACAGGGTAAATGGTAAAATTAAAAATTAACACAATCTGAAATGTATACTGATAAAAAAAGTGAGTTTTTGCCACCTAACAAAGAGACCTGCAGTTACTAGAGAAGATGTGTATCCAATAAAGTACAGGCTGCCCAATATCCATAAATATTTCAATAGCAAACACTGTTAATAATAAGATATTCCAACCACAATGTCTACACTCAAGTCTTGGTGACACTTTATCCAGTGTTCTTTATATATAGAGCTTGTCTGTGTTCATCCGCCCCCCCCCCCTCTGAGCTCCCCCCGCCGTGAATTTACAGCGGTAGATGCTCCTTTAAAAAATTCTCTACTAACTACATAGAATCATCAAATCTCTAATATAACTAAATTGTAGGTATCACAGCTAATAGTAGAGGTTCTCTGTGCGAAATAGACAATTTTGCTGAGCTGTTTGGGCCACAGGCAGAGTGCAGGTCCTATCCAATAGTACGCTGACCAGAACTGAGGCTGAAACAGGAAACGCTGTTCGAGTGTAAAACGAGTCATGTGATTTTTCCAGCCCAATCGCAACCAAATACACATCCGAGTCATGACGTCGCAACACACATCTCACCCCTTCCACTATTCAGTAATCTGAATTTGCTGGCCGCCAAAATAACAGGAAGCGCCGAAAAGGCGCGATCTTAATAGATTATGCTCAAGATTTTAACCTTAATAATCGCATGACATCTGGAAATTTCGATCACCATAAAAACCTTGCCGATTTCAACTTTGTCGATAAAAATCGCTCAACACTAATCTTGAGTGATTTTTTTTTGTGTTAGGCTATGAAAATAGAAAATGAAATCTTTTCCAATACTTCATAGTTTTTGAAATCCTAGAGAAAAAGCACACACATTTTGTTCCAAGTTCGGCAATACCCTACATGTGGATTTAAACTGCTGTTTGGGAGCCCGGCAGGGCGTACAAGGTAGGAAGTGCTATTTGACATTTGGAATGCAGATTTTGGTGGGTGCCATGTTGCATTTGCACAGCCACCTAAGTACCAGTACAGGTGGAATCTACCAGAAGTCACCCCATTTAGGAAACAACACCCCTCAAAGAACTTATGTAAGGTTGTAGTATGTATTTTGGGCGTACCAGTTGTTTCACAGTTTTGTTTACATTGGGCCATGAGAATGGAAAATGAGAAAAAAAAGCAACTCTCATTACTTTTTGGGTTTCATTCTTTTGTTCGCCATGCATATACATTACATGATAGCTTTACTTTGCAGGTTGGTTCAATTACAAAAATATCAATTTCATATAATTTTTCATGTTTTACTTTTGTGAAAAATTGCATTTTAATGTCATCCTATTTTGTCATCATATTCTGACAGCAGTAACTTTTTTTTATTTTATATGTATGTAGAGTTTCTTTTTTTCAGGATGAGATGATATTTTTATTGTTTCCACTTTGAACTTCATACAACACTTTTCATCAAGGATTTTGGAAGGTGGGATAAACAAAATACAGCAATCCTGTTAATGTTTTTTGTTTATTTTTTTACAGCAGTCACTATGCAGTATAAATGACATAGTAACTTTACTCAGCAGGTTGATACCAAAACAGTAATATCAAATTGATATATTTTTTATATTTTACTGTTTTTACATCTTTTTTATCTTTGATATGAGTTACGACATTTTTATTGGTACCATGTTGGATGACACATGACTTTTTAATCGCTTTTTAATATTTTTTGTGGGAGGCAGGATGAAAAAGACACAGCAATCCTGTTATTGTTTTTATTTTTATTTCTCACAGTGCTCGCTGAGAATTATAAATTACATGTTAATTGTACTTTGTGGGGTGATATGATAACAGAGATTCCTAATTTATACTGTTATTTTATGTTGTGGCACTTTTTTTGTTTAAATTCATGTTTATGCATTGCTATATTCGAATAGCCATAACTTCTTTATTTTTCTAAATAAAGAGCTGTGAAAGGGCTTTTTTTATTGGACAAACTGGTGTTTTTATTGGTATCAATTTGGGTTTTTATAACTTTGTGATTGCCTTTTATTCCATGTTATGTGCAGCAGAATGAAAAGAAATCACAATTCTGCCATAGTTTTTTTTTTTTTTTTTAACCCTCGTTTAACCCTGACCAATTTATACACAAGGTCATTACACACATGACAATACCAAATATGTGTGCTTTTTATTTTGTTTTTTTGGGGATGATCAGCATTTGAAATAGGAAAAGGGCAGTGTGTGTGTTGGACTTTATTTTTTTGTATGTATTTTTTTCCTTTATTATACTTTTATTCTTTTTACTTGTCTCCATGTTGGGCTAGACTTAACGACTCATACATAGCAGTACATGACTATATTGCTATGTATTGAATAACTGTCAATTATCATGCCGGGCAAGCCCAGATGTGCGGATTTCACAGACTTTGTTAGGTTTCTGGGCTGTCATGAAAACCATCGGCATCCTGCAAACATGCGGCTGGGTGCCAACAGACACAGAAGGAGCCCCCTCTCTCTGTTATTCACTTTTGATGTGCGGTTGCAATTTACTGCGACATTTAAGGGGTTAAACTCCAGTCACAGCCAATAGTGCAGGATCCCAGCTGGTTCCCTGCGAGGATTATGCGGGCTCTGCTTGTGAGCCTGGATGATATATTGGAAATTTGGGAAGGTCAATTTATACTAACGCCTTTCCAACCAAGATGTACCCATATGTCCAATGTCAGGAAGGGGTTAATATTGTAACTTGAGAGACCACTGTATGAAAATAAAGTACCAATCGAAAGAATGGACATACCTGACTGAATAATAATTTATCTTTATTCAGAGATTTATTACGGCTTGTACCTTTTAATGCTTGAAATTTATTTATTTTATTTACATACTGTACATATAAATGTAGTTGTTAATGCTCAAGTATGAATAAGGATGTTTAATTTTTTTAAATGCACCCATTTAATTTTAAATTGCTGTGACATTAAGAAGTGGAAAATGTCACTGCTGATAAAGAGATTTAAAAATACATGATGCGGGTAAAATTAAATTTTATGATCTGATTAGAATAGAAAATATGGCTTCATAAAAGAACTCACACAAATACTAACATTATGATTACCAGGATAGCTATATCTTGATCACTCTGGGCACAATTTGTGTATTTTCACTTATGGGTGTACACACTTTTGTTGCCAGTGGTTTACACATTGATGGCTGTGTGTTGAGTTTTTAAACTGTTATACACTGTACACCGATTACTTTATATTGTGACAAAGTGTCATATCTTTCAGTCCCATGAAAAGATATAATACAATATTTTCAAAAATGTGAGGTATGTACTCAGTTTTGTGAGATACTCTATGTACCCTAAAAGGGTTTCAATATAAACATCAAGTAATTTTTCAAAAAACAAACCCTCAAACAGCTTGCAGAAAAGTAATAAAAAAGTTATAGCTCTCTAAATAGGCAATATACATTTTTAAAAAATGTTTTACGTTTATTGTATAAAGGTAGTTAAAGATCGATCCCACTTATAACTGGTATGTTTTCGCAGGTCCTTGTGCACTTTTGGAAGGTATTTTATTACACTTTATGCACTTTGTGGAAGGAAAACTCCCACAAGGTTTGCCCACGAAAACCTCCTCCCTGTTAGACGGAATTGGGAAGACTGATGTCTGAGGGAGTGCCAGTAACAAAAATCGACATTCTCATTTTTTATATAATGATTAAAAGTGCTTGGACAGTTTTTTCATAAACATGTGCTCAAGAGTGGTACTTTAACATGAGCCTGTGTGAATTCCTATTAATTACTTTTTTTATAAACTTGTGATTCATTTTGTCAGCGGCACACATGGCCACAAGACTTTGTTTTTACATTTTATTTCAAAACATTTTTGCACATAGGTACATTATATGTTTTCTTTTTACTAGTTTTAAGGTACATAGGCCACCCAGAGCTCTGGGACAAGAGCTTCCCTCCTGGTACAGCAACATCAAAGTCAAAAGAAAAGAAGCAAGAATACGTATGCCAGTTACTCTACCTAAAAGCCTGGAGCAGGCTCTCCTCTAGCGAGCAGGGACACATCCGTAAGTCAATTTTATCTTTTCTTTTATTACCTATACTTTCTAAATAAACAATGTAATATTATAGTTATAGTCAAAAGGGTTTATCCAGCTCATTAAAAAGTGACTGCAATTTTTCCAGTGCCCCTCCCTCCCCCCCCAAAAAAAATTCTGATGTTCCCTCAGTCCCGGTTCCCACAGCATGGTCAAGTGATGTCCTCTTTCCCGAAATATGGGGCCCGGTTTTCAATCTAAACTCACATTGAAAGAACCTTTTTTCCAACCTCCACCTTCTCCCACCCACTAACACTCACATTCACCAATCCACAACCTCCAACAAAAACCTTGAACCTCATTTTTTCTCTGAACCTCCCTCGATCCCACCTTTACAAGACCTTTAAATTTGTTTAATTGATTTTTGGGTTCTGTCCATAAGGAAAAAAAATAAATGAATAAAAATTATTTTGTTTAAAGGATGGAGTAGGATAAAGGTGTGTTAGGATATTTTTTAACTTACATTTTTTATCATTCTTTAAAAGAACATTTTTTTTATAGAGTTAAATCCTGTATGGTCGTCTCTAAAAGTAAAGGCGGTAGACTGTTCGGCACCCAATTTTAATCTGCCGTTGCACCACCAACCATTCCAGGTGTCCCTTTATTGTGGGTGCACATCTGCCTTTATTACTCATATCTTGTCCTCGTCAAGCCACTGAGAAAGATCACCCAAGGATTTAAGAACATCTCTGTGGAAATTTTTGCGTCGTTTGCAGTTAACAGTTTTTCAATAAGAGACTGTGAAAAAATCTTCTAGACCTTTTTTAATATTTATCTTTCTGAACATGGAGCGAACTACAAGTGGTAGCAGGCAAGAGGGGTGTAGGATGTGGAGCTAGAGGATACAAGAGAAGGCGCTTCTTCCAGTGCTCCGGTCAACATGCAACCGAGCACATCGTCAGTTGCAGGACAGTCAGACCTGTAATCGCCTGGTCGGTTACCTGTTTTATCTCCTTGTCCTCCCAGTCACGGCCACAAATGTCGTCATCATCATCGTCTGCATCCATCCAACTGAAGCAAAAGGCATCCTAGATGTCAGCCCATGTACAGACCACTTGGATAATCCATATTCTAGAGAGCTCTTTGATGACACAATGCGGTTGGGGTCAGAAGGCAGAAGATCAAGAGGCCAAAGAAGATCATTTTGTCTGCTCTGATGCCCAATCGCTTATGCCGTCAGAGGAGAAGGAAGCTGGTCAGTCGGCAGAAATCCAGAGCGGTACGGCAACGCCTTGCAGTGCCTGTAGCTTCTAGCCCATAGCTTCAGGATATAGACTGTCAGGATGAGGAAGTCACCTGTGATGATGATGATGTTGATAATGACATTGTGGATCCAACGTGGTCTTTTCAGCAGCATTTGCTTGCGAGCACCAGTGGATGAAGAGGAATATGATGGGGTAGTGTCGTTACGGGTCCGGCCTCAGAAAGGGAGAGGGCGGTCGCACAAGTCCGCTGAGATTACTCTGCCAGCCATGATCATTGGTGGCAGCGGAAACACCATTACTAGTTTATCGCCGTCGAAAAGGCCCAGGACCTGTGAAGCCTGGGCCTTTTTAAATCAAGCCTCAGATTCGCCGAGCGACGTCATATTCCAGATTTACTGTCAACGCATCAGTAGAGGGAAAAATCTAGAGTGTTCAACCACCATGAATATGAATAGTCACATGCAGGAAAAGCATGAATTGAAATGGTGGAATCACTTGGATAAAAAAGGCCATGCGGGTCCTGTGCTTACAACCATTGTGAAACCCCTTGTCTCCTAATATGCCACTTCCAAGACCAAGCATTCCTCTGCTGCCCATGTCCCACTGCGGCATAAGCAAGGATCAGCCCCAGTGCCAAACACTATCGCCCGATTACCATGCCCACCACCAGAGACACAGCCTACCCCTTCTCCTTACACAAGTTTGACCTGCACGTCATAGAGCGGCCAGTCTAGCAGCCAGCCTTCCGTGTACCAGGTGTGGGAGCAGAAGAAACGCTTTAACTCCAACCATCCCAAAGCCAAAAGCCTGAATGTTGTCATTGCCAGGCCTTTGGCCTTGGAAATGTTGCCTTTCTGTCTGGTGGACACAGATGGGTTCCGCCACATCATGGCCCTTGCTTGCCCCCAATACCAGATGCTGAGCAGGCATATCTTTTCCTGAAAAGCCGTCCATGCCCTGGCCAGCCACATGTCAGCTAAAATCTCCAGCTCGTTGTCTGCAGCTGTGTCCAGCAAAGTCCATCTGACCACCGATACATGGACTACTAAGCACGGTCAAGTCCACTACATCTCTGTGACAGCTCACTGGGTAAGTTGGGTAGATGTCTCTGGTGATGATGGTGGCTCTCAGGTTTGGCACACACTCTTCTACTCTGCAGGGATGGTGCAGGTATCTGTCCCCCAAGGTCCAGAGGTAGCATCACGTGCCAAGAAAAACCAGGCCGTGTTGAAATTGTGTCTTGGAGACCGTCAACATACAGGTCAAGAGCTGTGGATGGCTCTGCGCAATAAGACAGAGTAGTGGCTGGGTGATAAGAACCTTGTGCCAGGAAAGGTGGTGTGCAACGACAGGCGAAATCTCCTCGCCGCCCTTAAAGGGGTTTTGCCATGAAGCAAAATTTACGTGGGAAGCTTGCAAAAGAAATAACAAACATTTTCACCATTCATCATTATTAAAAATCTGGACCGTTTTTGTGTTTAGCTGCTCCTTTAGTGATCCATTGTTTACAGCTCATCTCCAGGGGATACGACCAGAGCTGAGAGCTCCTCAGTCCTGGTCAGACATGCTCAGACATCACCTCTCTTCTGGGGTCAGGCTACTGTGAAAGAGGTGCCAGGGGTGCAAATAGGGCAGTACTCCGGTCAGTGGCCCTCTGCCTTTCTCAACATACATGCACATCTACAAGAAAGGCGACATTATGCACATTAGGGATATGAGCACCATAGAAAAAAGCATGCCACATAAATGCTATCATGGCAATACTGCCATGCAGAAAAGTAATAAAAAAGTTATAGCTCTCTAAATAAGGCAATATACATTTTTAAAAAATGTTTTACGTTTATTGTATAAAGGTAGTTAAAGATCGATCCCACTTATAACTGGTATGTTTTCGCAGGTCCTTGTGCACTTTTGGAAGGTATTTTATTACACTTTATGCACTTTGTGGAAGGGAAAACCTCCCACAAGGTTTGCCAGCGAAAACCTCCTCCCTGTAGAGACTGATGTCTGAGGTGAGTGCCAGTATCAAAATCGACATTTCTCATTTTTTATATTATGATTAAAAGTGCTTGCACAGTTTCATAACCATGTGCTCTAAAGTGGTACTTTACATTGAGCCTGTGTGAATTCTATCTAATTACTTTTTTATAAACTTGTGTTCATTTTTGTCCGCGGCACACATGGCCACAAAGACTTTGTTTTTTACATTTATTTCAAAACATTTTTGCACTAGGTACATTATAGTTTTCTTTTTTACTAGTTTTAGGTACATGGCCACCCAGAGCTCTGGGACAAGAGCTGCTCCAGGTACAGCAACAAAGTCAAAAGAAATGAAGCATGGAAATACATATGCCAGTTACTCTACCTAAAAGCCTGGAGCAGGCTCTCCACTAGCGAGCAGGGACACATCCGTAAGTCAATTTTATCTTTTCTTTTATTACCTATACTTTCTAAATAAACAATGTAATATTATAGTTATAGTCAAAAGGGTTTATCCAGCTCATTAAAAAGTGACTGCAATTTTTCCAGTGCCCCTCCCTCCCCCCCAAAAAAAATTCTGATGTTCCCTCAGTCCCCGGTTCCCACAGCATGGGTCTAGTGATGGTCCTCTTTCCCGGCAATATGGGCCCGGTTTCAATCTAAACTCACATGGAAAGAACCTTTTTCCCAACCTCCACCTTCTCCCCACCCACTAGCACTCTCATTCACCATCCACTACCTCCCAACAACCTTGAACCTCATTTTTCACTGAACCTCCCTCGATCGCCCTTTAACAAGACCTTTAATTTGTTTAATTGATTTTTGGGTTCTGTCCATATGGAAAAAAAATAAATGAATAAAATATTATTTTGTTTAAAGGATGGAGTAGGATAAGGTGGGTTAGGGATATTTTTATCTTACAATTTTTTATCATTCTTTAAAGAACATTTTTTATAGAGTTAAATCCTGTATTGGTCGTCATCTAAAAGTCGGTAGATGTCGGCACCCAATTTTATTTCTGCGTTGCCAGCCACCACAGTCCAGGGTGTCCCTTTATTGTGGGGTGCACATCTGCATTTATTACTCATATTTGTCCTCTCAAGCCACTGTGAAATATCACCCAAGGATTTAAGAACACCTGTGATTTGCTGTCTTTGCAGTTACAGTTTTTCAATAAGAGACTGTGAAAAAATCTTCTAGACCTTTTTAATATTTATCTTTCTGAACATGGAGCGAACTACAAGTGGTAAGCGAGCAAAGAGGGGTGTAGGATGTGGAGCTAGAGGTACAAGAGAAGGCGCTTCTTCCAGTGCTCCGGTCAACATGCAACCGAGCACATCGTCAGTTGCAGGACAGTCAGACCTGTAATCGCCTGGTCGGTTACCTGTTTTATCTCCTTGTCCTCCCAGTCACGGCCACAAATGTCGTCATCATCATCGTCTGCATCCATCCAACCTGAAGCAAAGGCATCCTAAATGTCAGCCCATGTACAGACCACTCTGGATAATCCATATTCTAGAGAGCTCTTTGATGACACAATGCGGTTGGGGTCAGAAGGCATTTCAAAAGATCAAGAGGCCAAAGAGGATGATTTTGTATGTTCTGATGCCCAATCGCTGATGCCGTCAGAGGAGAAGGAAGCTGGTCAGTCGGCAGAAATCCCGAGCGGTCGGCAACGCCTTGCAGTGCCTGTAGCTTCTAGCCCATAGCTTCAGGATATAGACTGTCAGGATGAGGAAGTCACCTGTGATGATGATGATGTTGATAATGACATTGTGGATCCAACGTGGTCTTTTCAGCAGCATTTGCTTGCGAGCACCAGTGGATGAAGAGGAATATGATGGGGTAGTGTCGTTACGGGTCCGGCCTCAGAAAGGGAGAGGGCAGTCGCACAAGTCCGCTGAGATTACTCTGCCAGCCATGATCATTGGTGGCAGCGGAAACACCATTACTAGTTTATCGCCGTCGAAAAGGTCCAGGACCTGTGAAGCCTGGGCCTTTTTAAATCAAGCCTCAGATTCGCCGAGCGATGTCATATTCCAGATTTACTGTCAACGCATCAGTAGAAGGAAAAATCTAGAGTGTTCAACCACCATGAATATGAATAGTCACATGCAGCAAAAGCATGAATTGAAATGGTGGAATCACTTGGATAAAAAAGGCCATGCGGGTCCTGTGCTTACAACCATTGTGACACCCCTTGTCTCCTAATATGCCACTTCCAAGACCAAGCATTCCTCTGCTGCCCATGTCCCACTGCGGCATGAGCAAGGATCAGCCCCAGTGCCAAACACTATCGCCCGATTACCATGCCCACCACCAGAGACACAGCCTACCCCTTCTCCTTACACAAGTTTGACCTGCACGTCATAGAGCAGCCAGTCTAGCAGCCAGCCTTCCGTGTACCAGGTGTGGGAGCAGAAGAAACGCTTTAACCCCAACCATCCCAAAGCCAAAAGCCTGAATGTTGGCATTGCCAGGATTTTGGCCTTGGAAATGTTGCCTTTCTGACTGGTGGACAAAGATGGGTTCCGCCACATCATGGCCCTTGCTTGCCCCCAATACCAGATGCTGAGCAGGCATATCTTTTCCTGAAAAGCCGTCCATGCCCTGGCAAGCCACATGTCAGCTAAAATCTCCAGCTCGTTGTCTGCAGCTGTGTCCAGCAAAGTCCATCTGACCACCGATACATGGACTACTAAGCACGGTCAAGTCCACTACATCTCTGTGACAGCTCACTGGGTAAGTTGGGTAGATGTCTCTGGTGATGATGGTGGCTCTCAGGTTTGGCACACACTCTTCTACTCTGCAGGGATGGTGCAGGTATCTGTCCCCCAAGGTCCAGAGGTAGCATCACGTGCCAAGAAAAACCAGGCCGTGTTGAAATTGTGTCTTGGAGACCGTCAACACACAGGTCAAGAGCTGTGGATGGCTCTGCGCAATGAGACTGAGTAGTGGCTGGGTGATAAGAACCTTGTGCCAGGAAAGGTGGTGTGCAACGACAGGCGAAATCTCCTCGCCGCCCTTAAAGGGGTTTTGCCATGAAGCAAAATTTACGTGGGAAGCTTGCAAAAGAAATAACAAACATTTTCACCATTCCTCATTATTAAAAATTCTGGACCGTTTTCGTGTTAGCTGCTCCTTTAGTGATCCATTGTTTACAGCTCATCTCCAGGGGATACGACCAGAGCTGAGAGCTCCTCAGTCCTGGTCAGACATGCTCAGACATCACCTCTCTTCTGGGGTCAGGCTACTGTGAAAGAGGTGCCAGGGGTGCAAATAGGGCAGTACTCCGGTCAGTGGCCGTCTGCCTTTCTCAACATACATGCACATCTACAAGAAAGGCGACATTATGCACATTAGGGATATGGGCACCATAGAAAAAAGCATGCCACCTAAATGCTATCATGGCAATACTGCCAGGATCTACAGTATTAAACAGAATGCTGTTGGTATAATTGTGAACAACCAGATCAATGGCAAAATCCTTGCCACAAGAATCAACGTTCATGTGGAGCAAATTTGCGACCCGAAGAGCAGAGAGAGTTTCCTCCAGCGTATCCAGGAAAAACGAGAGGAAGAAAAAGGAAGCCAAGGAATTGGGCACCTGGGTGGACCTGGAGCATCAATCAGCATTTCCAAGTGAAGCTCACTTTGTCCGCACTCATGGAAAGGAACCTGAACTCCTTAAGCCCGATGAGTTTATGTGACAATATACATTGCAAAATATTTCATTGTTGCTTAAGGATGTAATGGTGCTACCTCAGACTTTTTAGAAGTTCATATGGAGGGGCATGCGCTCTCATATGTGGAGAAATTTCTCAAGCACTACCCAGATCTTGAATGTCTTCTGAGGAAGGCTGGAGGTCTTAGCTCACACGTCCGGCATTCGCACACTGCTTCAGCTCAACTGTCAGTGGTGCTGCGTCATATGGACCTGCCCATCAGCCGTCTGCATTTCTTTGTGCAAATTTTATTGAGAGTGTCCATAAGGGCATTTTGGCTGGTTTTAGGGTCATGCTGCTGTAAAAGACAGCGATACTCAATGTCCTATTCATAAAAATCTTGTTTGAAATATTAATTTCTTCCTGCGAATTTTAAAGTAATGGTCAATCAGGGCATTTTTGGCTGGTTCTGTGGTCAGGTCACTGTGGTCAGGTCCAGTAGTAAAGGTAGTATTGAAAAAAAGCTTAATTCACATACTCTTTTATTCTCGCTAATTTTATTGAGTGTCTGAAAGGTCTTTTCTGCTGCTGTTGTGGTCTTGCTGCTGTATTGGTGGTCATGTCACTGTAAAAGACACCAATAGTAAAGGTCATATTGAAAAAGAGCATATTTCACACGCATCAAGGCAATCAAAATGAACAGCAGTTACTGGGTGGCCACTCTCCTTGATCCACGTTCCAAATCAAAAGTGAGTAACTTCCTTCCACCCACACAAATTGAATGCAGGAATTTGAGACAGGGCTCATTGACCAACTGGAGACATCTATTGCATCTTCTTCACATTCTAATGTCACTGTGGGACAACGTCAGCAACGTGCCAGCAGTAGAATGGCAAGTAGCCATAGCAGCAGCAGCATTGGAAAAAATATTTGAAATAGTCAATTTCTTAGTGAGATTTTGTATTCTGAGGGTCCATAAGGGCATCTGTACAGGTTTTGGAGTCAGGCTGCGGAAAAGGACAGGGATAGTCAATGTTCTGTTCACTAAAATAGTGGTTTAAATACTTCTTTCTCCTGGCACTTTTTATTCTGAGGGACCATAAGGGCATCTGTGCGGTTTTTGGGGTCATGCCGCTGTAAAAGAAAAAAATAGTAAAGGTCTGATTGAAAAAAAGGTTATTTTCACATGCTTCAAGGCCATCAAAATCAACAGCAATTACTGGGTGTCCACCCTCCTTGATCCTCATTCCAAATCAAAAGTCAGCAATTTCCTTCAACCCACTTCATTGCGTAATCTAGGAATTTGACTGGTCTCATTGACCAACTGGGGACATCTTTCGTTTCCCTCCCTTTTTTTTTTTTTTTAAATTTGTTTTATTTTTTTTTTCCCATTTTCGAAAAACGAGTAAATTTCATGAAAATTACATTTACCAAAAACAATTTGCAGAAAAAAACGATAAACAATCTTGTTTGTTATTTTAGTGGTTTATATACCCAAAAGGTCTAGGAAAATACCCATTTTCTCTTAACCCCCTTCCCCTATTTCCCCCCCCCCCCAAAACTTAAAAACTTAAGAATGCAAGGGACAGCAACTGGATCTGTTTTTAAAATTTTTGACATAAATCTTATTACCCATATGTCTCCAAACCGTTTCTTTTAACACAATTGATTCGTGTCTTATTTGCAATCAAGGTCCTCTGGGTTCCCCATTTTTTTGGGATATCTTCTTGTATCCGGGATGCTTTTGTTACAGAGAACCTTGGGGTTGATCCCGTATCCCTATGCATAAACACATAGTAACATTGAACCATCTGACTTACAATCTCCAAAAGTCAGGGGTCAATGGGCGATAGCCCCGGGCCACCCCAAATTTCGGGCCCCCCCCCTCTTGCCCCCAAACATGGATAAGTATCGGGGATCCCCCCCCAAGATCTATTTTGATACCATGGATTAAGTAAAAACAGTTTTTATGGCTTTTTTGATACTCGGCAGCAAAGAGAAAAAAGCCCCCCAACGGGAAAAATTTTTTTAAACCCCGGGGTTTTTTTTTGTGTATTCCTCCAACACCATCTTCTTAAATTAAAATTTTTTCTAAAAAAAATTTTAAAGGGCGGTGGTTTTCTGAATCCAGGTTTTGAAAGATTGTCTTCACTCCCCCGCTGCGATAAAGGGGAGAAGCTTCCTACCCCCTGGTGACGGGGGTTTCGGGTGTTTTCATGACCAAATATCGCCCCAGTGGGGTTCTGGGACATATTTCGTGAGGTTTGGGAAATTGAAATATAATCTTGCCCCACAAGGTCTGGATTACTGGACAGCTCCATAAGCAAGGGAATAGGTCCCCTTGGCGCCTACAACGAAAGCAAAAGTTATCGGGTTAAACCCCCTTTTTTGTGTCCCTTTTTGGGTTTTTTGCTCTATGAAAAATTTGGAGGGCCATTTCCCAGTATCTGCTGGGGGCAAAAAACTTTTATTTTGTTGAGGGCCCTTTTTAACTGGCCCCGGGTCCAAAGGGGGTCATCCCCCTCCCATTTTGTAATTGCCATTGGGTTTGGAAAGTTAATTGCGTATGGGTTGTTAATAGGGGGGGGTTAGTCCTTAAAAGGGAAAAGTTTGTCGAAAACATAAGAGTGGGCCCCCGCCGACAAACCCCCAGGATCACTTTACGGGCATAGCTAGGGGCACAAAAGGGTAGGAAAAATGGGTTTCCACAGGGGGGAAAATTTTTCCGGAGCTTTTAAAAAAATCTTCCTTGTTTTATGTTTTCTGTGATAAACTGAGGTAATCCCCCCCTACTCCCCCGATAAAATTTCACCAGGGGGGACCCTGGTGAAATTGTTTGGGCCAAAAATCCCAAATAGGAAAATTGGGGGTTGTTCAATTTGGCTTCAAGTGTTGCCCCCCTTTCCCCATGTGGAACAACATGGATTACCCCAAAAAGGGGTCGGATAAATGAATGGTCTTGCGAAATTTAAAGAAAGCCCCCCAAAAAGACTGATCCAAGGAGGGGTTTGTAAACCCTGATCTCCCTATTTCCCATCTATCGCTTCCGAGAGCCCCCGCCGCCCCAAGCCCCCAGTTGGGCAGTCCCATTCCTCCTTTTGTTTCTGTTTTTGAAATTTTCCAGTGGAATTCGTGATTCCCCCCTTTCCCACCAACCCTTTTAGTGATGTATTTCCCTCTATCTTTTTCCCTCAAGTATGTGGGGAGTAGTGCAGGATGTAAAAGCATTTTTGGGAAACCCTTAGGGTCTAATTAGGTTCCCCCTGCCACATATGATAAAGGTAGTTTCCTCCAGCTTTTGTCTCCTTTCCCAAGGATTTAAACATAGGAGGTATGTTATTTTAGGTAAAGCGGGGAACCGGGTTTGAGGTTGACCCCCCAAGAAAACATTACGGTCTTACCCCATTAAAGGGGGATAAGCAAAACCAGGCGGCCGGGGGGCCCTTCAAAACCATGCGGAGGTTTTTTCTGGGTTGATGTGGTAGCCCACGATCACCCATTTTGAAAAATTCGCAAGACTCTGGGTAGCGTCCTCCCCGGTTCGCGAAGGTAGGAAAAATTTAACCGCGAAGGCTGCATTTCAACGGTTCCCCTTTCCCCTGTAATTTCCCCTTTTGAGAGTGTCCTGGGGGGAGGGATACAGCGGGGGGTCTAAAACCCAAAATTTGAAAAATATTGGGGATAGGGGGCAACCCTGGGGTTTCCTCAAGATATAAATTTGGGGGTCTATCTTTTCCCGTTAATTAATAGGAGGGGAGGTGTTTTCTTGTATATATCACAAAATCGTAAAATTTTGATCCAAACCCTCTTTCCGCGTGGGGTCCAAAAAAAAAGGCCATGAACGTATCAAAAGTTTAGTTGCTCAAAAAGGACATTGACATACCCGTTTGTATCGGGTTTTACCGTGGCTGCAATTGACCCTAATTTTTGCGTTTTTTGGGGTCCCTGTACAACCCCTATTCGGGGAAGGATGATTATTAGGGGAAAAAAGGGTTTTGGGAAATTGTTTGCTAAAATTTTTTGTGAGCATTTATAATCACAATTCAAAGGGTTTAAAGGGCGGTAGTTTTCCCAGTTGGGGTTTTTGGGGGTTTTGTAGTAAAATATTTGAAATTCTAAAAATCTGTCCTTTCCCCGTTTTTCCATAAAGTTTTTTTAAAAGAGAGGTCAACACCGTGTCACCCCCAATTGTTTAAAAATTCTTTCCAAAAATCCGTCGGGGCCCCCGGTGTTTCCCCTGGGTGAGGAACAATGGCCCCTCTTACTCCCCCTCGTTAAGGGATCCTCTAACAGGGATCTTTGGGTCTCTGTTACCCCGGGGGGGGACCAATTAAAAATAATCAACCCGTTCCATATCTGCTGGTTGCGCCGTAAATCTCAAAAATTCCAGGATTTTTCCCACCCCCTGATGCAGTACAAAAGGGTATTTGTTATCGGGCCCCTTAAGTGAATTGGGTGCGTGACTTTTGCGATCTGGTTAGTCTCCAAAATTGGCAAATTTTTTTGGGCGCTACGGTAGTATTTATTTTTTGTAGTTGGGTTAGCCCCCCGGGTTTTGGGATAAAGAGTTAGCGTATCTTTTGCTTCTTATATATGATTTTGCCCCCGCCTGGGGGTCAATCCCTTTCTTTTGCGCAGTGAGCAATGTTTATGTATTTATTGAATTTGGGTTTGGGGTTCCCTACTTTTCCCCCGGGTTTTAAATTTTGGATATTTTGGCCTGGGAGGCCGCCTTCGTGTTCCCAGAATGGGGGACGTTTCAAGTGTGCAAATTTCACCCACATAGCTCCCACTGCGTTGTAGAAGGGAAGGAAAGTCTGCGGATGGTAATATCCTGGTATCCCCGACCCTAGGGGCATGAGAAGGGCTGAGCCGCCCCAAAGGAAACGGGAGTGATCAGAGTATTTTATAGCGTAGGGATGAGTCCTTACCTTTCCCCCATACGAATAGATGTGAAAAAGGTCGCCCGGGGGGGAAAAGGATTCGGGACCGAGGAGTAAAAGTATATTTCCTAAGTTCATTTAACGCCTCCGGGGATCACAAGGGGTTGGCCTAAATAAAGTGCAAAAAATCCCTTGGGGTTTGCCCACTCGATGATGTTTTGACGATCTGTCCAATGGGGGGAAAGGGGGTTTTAAAGTCCCCCCCCATTTAATTAGTTCCCCTCTTTGTGCCAATATTGATTAAGTTTAGCAAAAAGCGTGTTGGGTTTTGGTTTTTGGGGCTATATTTCACCAAGGTGTAAGAAACCCCCCGCTATAATATTCCATTTTGGGGAACCCCCCCCCTCATTTCCATCTCTTCCTCTACCCTTTGAAGACCTTTTCTAAATAAAATAGCTACCCCCTTGTTTTGGGGACGAGAAATCCGCAGAATAGCAGAGTCTCCGGGGCCTTTCAGTTTCCCTTCCTTCCTTTTTTCCAAGGGGTTTTCCGGGAAAACATAATTAGGTTTGAATCGTCTCAAAGGGGTAACATTTTTTTCTTTTTTCGTTTTGGGACCCGGACTTTCCCTTTTATCAATTTAATTTTGGGCTTGTGGGTGGGTCATTAGTGTTAATGTGATTGTCAGGTGATCTCCTGAACCATCACTATCAGTTTTTTCAAAAACCGGGAATCCCCCGTCCCACCACAGGGGGGAGAAATCCAAGACCCTAAAAGGGAACCCCCAGGGGCCCGCGCCATCCACCCTCGCCTATAAGAAACCAAGAGCTCAGATTTTAAACAATACAAAATTCAAAAAGTTATAACTGAGGCTTTTTCAGCCTTTTAAAACCCCAGGGGTTTACATCAGTACACAGTCAGTGATAGCCAAACCCGAAAGGGGAAAAGCTCTGACTTTTGTCATTACCATCCCCCCTGTAAGATTTTCAGCTGGGTTCTTCCCCCTTTTGAAAATGTTGTCTTGCGTTCGGGGTTTATAAATTTAGTTCTGCCCTTACCTAACCTGCACCTTGCGGGGAAATTAGCGAAACCAAAGGGCCCTATCATGTAGGTTTTTCATATGGGGGTAAGATTTTCGTTTTTGCGTTACACTGGCAAGTAATCCTAAATATCAGGATTTTTTGGGGCCCCTCAATTCGTGCTCTCCTTTTTCCTGTAGGCTTTGATATGCGTTCCTTCACCGCCCATTTTGGGTTTTGGCCATGACCGCCCTGGGTCTAAAAATTCCTTCGTCCTTTGGTTTTGGGGGCCCTATTTCTTGCGCCCTTTCTACAAAAAAGTGGGTCCACTGGGTCTTCCAGCCAAAGGGCCCCTTGGAAAGTTAGTTTCGGGTAGGAGATAGCCCCCTCCCGTCATGTCTTGGGACCCCATGAACCGCGGGTTTTGTTGGGCCCCCTGCTTTTTTTTCCAAATCTCTATTTTCCTTACAGGCTTCTGCCCCCCGATTTTGGCCCGGGCTTCTCAAGGGAGGGGGAAGATTTTCCTGTAGTTATACGGTTCTCTGTCTATAATTTTTTGCCATTATTTAAATCAGGGCCAGGGGAAAAAAATTGAAGAGTTATGAAGCACCCACCTCTTATCAAAAGAGGGGCATGAGCTTCGTATCCCTCCTGAGTACCTGGGTATTTAGGTGAGTCCCCTTTTGGGGGTAACCCCTGGAGTCTGGGGGGGACAGATTTGGGGGAGGATGTCCCCTCAGAGAGGAGTTTTGGGGACAGGGGGGGATCGTAAATTTTTTGTGATTGATTATGCTGTGGGTTTTTTTCACTTTGTCCCCTTTTTGTATTTTTAGGGGCCCTTTAGTCCCATGATCGGGGGGTCCAGACGGAATTTGATTAGTTTTAGTGGTTTGATGGGGCCCAAGCGGGTTTGCTCTTATCTTTTGTTTAGAAGATATTTTTCCATTCCTCGCAAAAGGGGGGGAACGAAGAAGTATGGCCCTTTGGGGGGTTTACTGAATCTTTTCTCTTTTTGTGCTACCTGTCTCTATTTTAAAACAAATTTTTGTGTATCAGTGGGGATCCTCAAAAATAGTTGGGGTAAACGGTTATTAATTCCCCCCAGTTGGGTGTAAAAGGGAAAACAGATCGATTTAAAATTTAAAAGTCCCTTGCAGTGGGGGTTTCTGACCGGGGTTTATTGGTTAAAAGCCTATATAGTTTGAGGGGGCTTATAAAGAATTTCCAAGAAAAACCCTCTTTTTGGGAACCTCTGTCACCAGGAAATTTTCTCGTTGGTCTAAACAAGGTTCTTGCACGTTTTAAGCAATGGTTTCCCGCCTTTGCTCTAAAAAATGGTTTTTACAATTGCTTAAAAAAATGGTTCTTTTCACAGTTTTGTCTAACAATGGTTCTTGACATTCTGTTATAAACATTGTTTTGCACATTTGTTATAAGCAAAAGGTTTGCACAGTTCTGTATAAAATGGTTCTTGCACATTCTTTAAAAAAAAGGTTCCCTTTTCACACTCTGCCTAACAATGGTTTTTTGCGCCGTCTACTCTGGGTGATAAATCTCGCACAGTCTGCTATACACAATGGGTTTTCGCAATGGTTCTTGCACATCGCTAAAATTTTAAAAAATTGACAACTGCTATCTATAACATGGGTTTTGACAGTTGCTTTATAACAATGGTTCTTTCCCGTCTGCTATAAGCTTTGGGTTTTTGCGGTTGCTATCTTTAAGCAATGGTTTTTTGCACAATCTCTATTTAACAATGGTTCTTGCACAATTTTTTATCTATAAGAACGGTTTTTTGCACAATTTTCTATTTTATAAACAATGGTTTTTTGCACAACTGCTATCTAAACAATGGTTCTTGCACAATCTCTATCTATAACAAAGGTTCTTGCACAATTGCTATCTATAACAAGGGGTTTACACAATTGCTATCTATAACAAGGTTTTTGCACAATCTTATCATAAATGGTTTTGCACAATTGCTATCTTAAGAAAGGTTTTGACAACTGCACATGCAATGGGTTTTTTTGCAACAATTGCTATTATAACAATGGTTTTTGCACAATCTGCTTCTATAACAAGGGGTTTTTACAAACTGTATTTTAACATGGGTTTTTGCCAATTGCTATTATGAAGCAAATTTTTTTCACAATCGCTATTTAAGCAATGGTTCCGCACAAACTGCTCTTTAAACAAGGGTTCTTGACATCTGTATCTATAAACAATGGTTCTTGCCAATTCTATTTTTAAAAAATGGTTCTTGCAAATTTGTCTAAAACAGGTTTTGCCCCAAATTCTATCATAAACAAATTTTTTTGCGCAATTGCATTTTAAAAAGTGGTTCTTGCACAATCTTATCTATAACAAAGGTTTTTTGCACGTTTCTATTTTTAAACAATGGTTTTCCCGCCAGTTCGCTATAACAAAGGATCTTGACATTCTGCTATAAATAATGGACCCTGCCGTTCTGCATAGTAAGGATCTTTCCAGTCTTATAAGTTTTTTCTTCACAGTTCGCTAAAGTTGGTTCCTGCCAGTTCGCTACAAGTAAGGTTTTTGCACAGTTCTGCTGAATAAAGGTACTTGCACAGTTCGCTATAAGTAAGATTTTTTGCCAATTTTGCTATAAGTAATGGTTCTTGCACAAATTCTGCTTAAATAATGTTTGCACATTTGCTATAAAAAATGGTTCTTCAAAGTTCTGTTTAAAGTAAGGGGTTTTACTTTCTGCTATAAGTGAGGTTCTTTCACATTCTGATAAGTAAAGGTTTTTTGCACAGTTCGCTTAAGTAATGATTCTGCACAGTTCTGCTTAATAATAGTTTTGCACAGTTCGGCTTAATAATGGTTCTTGACGTCTGCATAAGAAAAGGTTCTTGCCAAAATCTGCTATAATAATGGTTCTTGTGTAATCTGCTATAAGTAATGATTCTTGCACAGTTCTGCTATAGGTGGAGGTATCTGCTTAATCCTTATAACGGGTTTTTGCCCAACTTGCCTCCTAAAAGGCCTCCGGGGTAGTTGCTTCACCCCCCCCCACCCCCCATTTTACTCTCCTCTGTTCCCCCCACAAAGTGGGGGGGCAGGAGGGGGGGGGGGGGGGCCCCCGAAGCTCCTCTCCCGCCCACCCCGGTTTTGGTTTGGGGGTTTGTCTTTACAAAAGCAAGGGTTTGTAACAGGGAGATCATCAGCAAACGTGGCACCAACAGGCAGCACACTTCATGCGACGTAGTTAAAATGGCGGGAGTCCCCTTATTACGGGCGTTACCCGGCCCGCCAAATGGCGGGTTTTTCCGCTCTCAAAGTTTCCAGGCGGGGGAAAAGGGAAGAAGAAGCCCCCCCGACCGCTTTTTCCCGGGGGGATCTAATCGGGGCCCGAGCTTTTTAGTGTCGTCTCAAAACCCCCCCGGCATTCAAAGTCCAGGGGTCAAAAACCTTAGCTCCCCAAGTGTAGCCCAAGCAAAGGGGGGGGGGCCCATAGGGTTGGGAGTGCAACAAACCCCCGGGGTTTAACCACTTTTCTGGTCTTCACCGCCCTCCCCCGGGACCTTCGCGGGCCCCCTGAGGGCCTAAAATTGTCCGCTGATGGGGCACCGGGGGGAGGGTTGCAGTCAGGTCGCGCTCACCCGTCCGGGCGCCCATGTCCCGCGGGGCTCCTTCACTTTCCTCCGGTCTACCTCTCTTTCCGTCCCCCAGAAGGGACTGTGGATCAGCGCTTTGGTCCCCACGCGCCCCCTTTTCCCTCCCACTCCCTGTGCCCGTTGGTTGTGTACCCGCGCCCCGGGGGGGCTGACAGGCGGAATTTCTGCGCTCCTCGGGGTCCCGGGGAAAATGAAAAGAACTGCCTCGCTTCCCCTCCCTTTAGACAATTCCCCGATCCCATTGAATCAGGGGAAATGTTTAAAAATCAGTTTTTCTGGCTTGTTTGGGGTTCAAAACGAGGGGCCCCTTAAAATGCCCAACTCCGTCTCGCCCCCGGGGAAACCCCCCCCTTCAAGTCACAATGGAACAATGTCACAACGTGCCCCGTTTTAAAGGCAAGTACCGTAGCAGCAGCAGACGCAGCATTGGAAAAAATTTTTTTTTTTTAAAAAAGTCATTTTTATTTTGGGGGTCCATAAGGGCATTTTTGCGGTTTTTGGGGGGAGGCAACTTTAAAGGGATGCCAAGGTTCTAAAGGGGAGTATTCCGACAGAGGCCTTTAAACAAAAAAAGGGGCCCTGATTGTTAAAAAATTGGGGTATAATGGGTGGGCGCCCCCTTTTTTTAGGCATGTGGGCCATGAAATGGTTTAAAAATATGACAGCACCCCGGCTCTCACCCCACCCATCTAACTCGGCCCCCCCCCTGTGTTCCGTTTGGGGTGTTCTTGCTGCCACCACAATATACGTTTTGGGCCTGGTGCAAAAAAATTTTTGAGGTCTCCTCCTTTTTCCATGTCCATTTTGAATATGTGCTTTTTTTCTGTCAAAGGGGCCCCAAAGCGGGTGCTACGCTGTAACTGCGTGGGTACGCCTCCTCCTTTTCGGGTTGCCATTGAATGAATGAATTATTTTTTCCCAAAATAGCCTAATTATCTTAACTAAGGGTGTACCACTATCCAGTTTACTTTGTGGTGCTAATTCCCGCTTTTATCTCACCTTTGGGGGTAAAAAAGAACCCGGCGTCCTCTCCCTAACTTTTAAAGGGGTTTGGATGAATAGGGGGGGGCATTATAAAGACAAAATTGAAAACTCAGGGTTTTAGGTTGATCGGAAATCATAAAAAAATTTAGGTGAGAATCTGGCAAAATCTATTCTATCGGGCCAATTTGGGCTTCCCGTCATTTTTGGGGGCCACAAAACACTTGAGCAGGGGGAGCTGGGGGGCACGTCATGTCTGTGATTTTGGTTTCATTCTGGAAAAATCAATACCCCGTTTTGATAGAAAACACTTCCTGTTCACGCAGTGTGTCCCGTGCTCTCATTTTAAAAACTTCTAGATCTCTCCCAATACAGCTCAGCTCACTCAGAGACACATTTTTTTATTCACATAGACAACTTGCTTTTGCTGTGAACATTAAACATAGTTTAAGAAATTTTGTTCTTAGTTTGTTAGGGAGACTTTTTTAAAAAAGCATCAGTTTTAAACCGCAGGGGGGGGAGGGGGGTGCGGGCAAAAACAGACAAAAGGCACAGGGTTTGAAAGGGAAATGTATATTGTCACCCAACTCTGCTTGACCTGCATTTAAAAAGTTTTTTTTTTTCCAGTTTTTGGCCCGCACACCTCGACCTGATAAATATACCTTTTAAATTTTCACAGTTTTTTTCAAAGACCCACCTTTACTTACATTAGGTACAGAAATTTTGTAACTTTGTTTTTCATTTCATTGGTGCAAAACCCCCCTTTTATTACCTTCCCTTTTTTTAGGTGTTTTTTACTTGGCGCAGCCTTTTTTGTTCAAAGACCATCTTTTATTATATTACGTACAAGAAAATTTGTAGTTAATTGCAGGTGTATGTTCAAGGTGCAAAACCCACCTTTTATTATCGTACACTATTTTAATTAGGTTGTTTTTCACTTTGGCGCAGGCCTTTTTTGTTCAAAGGTCCTTTTTTGTACTTCATTAGGATACTAGAAATTTGCTAGTAATTGCAGGTGTATTCATAGGTGCAAAACCACCTTTTTTATTATCATACACAATTTTAATTGGGTGTTTTTCACTTTGGCGCATGCCAATTTTAGTACAAAGTCCCTTTTTGTACTTATATTTGGATACAGAAAATTTTCTTGTATTTGCATGTTTGTATTCATTAGGTGCAAAATCCCACTTTATTATCCATATAACATTGTAAATTGCTGTATTTCACTTTTTGGTGCGTCCCGTCTTTGTTCAAGAGCCAACCTTGTACTTTAAATTTGAATACAGGACTGTAATTTGTGCGTAACTGCTTGTATGTATTTCCATTGGTGGCAAAAACCACTTTTATTATCCGTATAACATTAAATAGCTGTATTTCACTTTGGTGCGGCCCGAGTTTTGTTCATAAGAGACACCTTTTACTTAAATTTGAATACTGATATATTGTGGTAACTTGCTGTGTTGTATTTATTTGGGTGCAAAAACCACCTTTTATATACCGTATATATTTAATTAGTTGAATTACAACTTTGGTCCGCCCAGTTTTGTTCTAAAGAGCCACCTTGTATTAAATTTAAATACTGAATTGTTGTAGTTACTGTTGGCGTTTCTTTCATTGGTGCAAAAACACCGTTTTGTTATCCGTATAACTTTTTTAATAGCTGTATTGCACGTGGTGACGGCCCTAGTTTTTTTTTTTCAAAATAGCCGTTGACGGACCATTGTTAGAAACATTTTTCTAGCAACTGCTGTTTCGTTTTCATTGTTGCAAAAAAAAGCAATTTCTCTCCATGTAATTTGAATAGTTTTATTGCGCTCGTTGAATCTCCGTTTCGCGCAGATCGCGCACTTGATGATATTTTGTTTGAAAACTATAAATTCCTTGTCCAACTGGGAAGTTTTGTAAATCCTGGGAGCAGAAGGTAGAACACTGTTGATTTTGTCTTCGGTTCTTCCACTAGACCGCATTTACTGGTATTTTCTAGATACATTTCTGTTTTAATACTAGTGGCTGTAGGAAATTAGAGGGATTTAAGAATAGCTGTGATTTGCCGTCTTTTAATAAGAGACTGTCCAAAATACTCTTCCATACCTTCTTAAAATTTTTATCTTTCTGAACATGGAGCGAAATGCAGGGGTAAGCGAGCAAAGAGGGGTGTAGTAGGACATAGAGGGGTAGGAGGGTACGAGAGAAGGTGCTCCTTCCAGTGCTGGCGAAACAGCAAGCAAGCGGTTCGTCCGTATGATAGGACCGTCATTACTGTCATCGCTGGGTCAGGGCCTGTGAATCTCATGTGACGAACAGCGTCGCCAATCTGTTCTTCTAGTGGTTAATGCAACTGCATCCAGCAGTCTACCTCCTCGTCTCCCAAGTCAACGGCCACATATGTCGTCATACAGCATCGTCAGCCATCCGTCACAACATGAAGCAATAGACAGACGAAATGTAACTGTGTACCACCATGTGGATAATCCAGTTTCTGTAAAGACCTCTTTGATAACAAAATGCGGTTGGGGTCAGAAGGCATGTTAAAAGCTCAAGAGGCCCAAGGAGGATGATTTTGTTCTGACGCCCTGTTATGATGCCATCAGAGGAGAAGAAGGAAGTGTGTAATGATGACAAAAAATCCGGGTGGTCGGCAACACCTTGCAGTGCTCTTTTGCTTGTAGCCCGCTCAGCTCCAGGATGCAGACTGTCTGGCCGAGGATAGTCACCTGTGTTGATGTGATGATGACGACATTGCGGATTCCAACGTGGTCTTTTCAGCAGAATTTGCTAGCGGCTTCATCTCAGGATGCGGTGTGAAGACGGATGGGGTAGAGGTTAATATGGCTCCCGCCTCAAAAAGGGAGAGGGCTGGGTCGCACAATTCTGCTGTAGATTTATTCCGCCAGCCACGATCAGCGGAAACACCTGCTCACTCCCTTATCGCGAGTCCGAAAAAGGTCCAGGACCTCTTAAGCCTGGGCCTTTTTTGAGCAAGCCTCTGATTCCCCCAGCGATATCATATGCCGCCTTTGCCGAAACGCATCAGTAGAGGCATGAATCTTAGGTGTTTAAACCACCACCAACATGTCTAGTCACATGCAGCGAATGCATGAGTTGAAATGGAGGGACACACCACCGATGCGTGCTTCCAACCACTGTCACACCTCTGTCTCCGCCTCCTCCGCCACCACCAAGCGTTCCTCAGCTGCCCATGTCTCTCAGAGTCATGATCAGGGACCAGCCTCCGCTTCAGCCTCTGCTTCAGCCTCCACCGTCGCCCGAGTACCACCAGCACCACCAGAGACCCATCCTACCCCTTCTCCTCCCGCCAGTTTGACAACCTGCACGCCGTACAGCGGCCAGTCTAGCAGCCAGCCTCCTGTCTACCAGGTTTGGAAGCAGAAGAAACACTTTATCCCAAACCATCCCAAAGCCAAAAGCCTGAATGTCGGCCTTGCCAGGTTTTTGGGCCCTTTGGGAAAATGTTGCCTTTCTGTCTGGTGGACACAGATGGGTTCCGCCATGGCATGGCCATTGCCTGACCCAATACCAGATCCCGAGCAGGCATTTCTTTTCCAGAAAAGCCGTCCCTCCCCTGGCCAGCCACGTGTCATCTAAAATTTCAAGCGCGTTGTCTGCATCGTGTCCGGCAAAGTCCATCTGACCACCGACACATGGACTAGTAAGCACAACCAAGGCCACTATATCTCTGTGACAGCTCACTGGGTGAGCTGGGTGGATGTCTCTTTTGGTGACAGTGGCTCTCAGGCTCGGCGCAAAACCACTCTTCAAAACCGCAGGGAGGGAGAAGGGTTCAATCCCTCAAGGTCCTCGAGAGGCTTCACATGCACATAGGAACCAGCCCGAGTTGAAATTAATCTGTCTTGGAGACCGTCAACACACAGGTCAGGACTGGGGAAACGGCTCTTCGTAACGAGAATGAGCGCTGGCTGGTGACAAGAACCTTGTGCCAGGGAAGGTTGGTGTTGCGATAACGGTCTAAATCTGCTGGCCGCCCTTAAGATCGGTAGGCTGGAGCACATCCCTTGCCTGGCACATGTTATGAACCTTGTCGTCCAGAAATTTCTAAAGCGCTACCCGGGTCTGGACTGCCTGCTGAGAAAGGCTTGAGGTCTGAGCTCACACTTCCGCCGTTCGCACCCTGCTTCATCCTGCCTGGCTGCGTTGCAGCGTCAGCTCGGCCTCCCCGCCAAACGTCTCATTGTTGACGTGGCAACACGCTGGAATTCCACCCTCCACATGCTCCAGTGATTGTGGCAGCAGCACAGTGCCATTATGCAGTACGAAGTGACACATGGCCTGACAAGCAGCAGTGCGGACCTCAGGGTGTTGAGGCCCCCCGAGGTGGAGGCAGGTGAAAGAGCTCTGCACCATCCTTGCCAGTTTTGAAGAAGCCACCAAAATGGTTCAGTGCGGACAATGCCCTTGTCAGCATGAGCATTGTGGTGATCTTAGTTTTGGAACGATCATTGGACACTCTGAAACAGCAGGTCCCACCAGCGACGGAGGAGGTGACGGACACAGATGCGGACACAGAGCCTTTCTCTCCGTCGAATCCAGAAGGCCCGACAGTTTCACAATTTTATCGGTCCTTATTAGGCAGTGGTTTGGGGTTCAGGGATAGCAAGGCGGCGCCTCAGCTCTCAGGGTGCATCATCTCAGGCAAGTCAGGACTGTGTTGAAGCTGTGCCGGAGGAAGCGGAGGAGGAGGTATTCCTGGACACCGACATTACCGATGTCTCTGCCTTGGAAAGAGGTTGGCACAAATTTGAGGCGGAGGAGGAAGATGAGGAAAATCAGTTTGCTAGTCCCCCTCAACCCAGAGGCTTGGGAAATCAAGGCTCCAACTCTCACTTAAGTGCTTGGATGCTCCATTTCCTCCAACATGATCCTCGCATTAAGGCCATCAAACTGAACAACAGTTACTGGGTGGCCACCCTCCTCGATCCCCGGTACAAAACAAAACTCAGCACTTTCCTTCCACCCACCCAAATAGAGAGTAAAATGCAGGAATTGGAGACCGTGCTGATTGATCAACTGGAGACATCTGTTGCGTCTGCTTCACGTTCTTCAAATGTCACGGTGGAACAACGTCAGCAACGTGATAGCAGTAAAGCTAAGTAGCCATAGCGGCAGCAGCAGCAGGCATTGTGGAAGAAGCCTAATGGGTGACCTCTGGCAATCTTTATTTACCACCTCACCAACGCATGCAATGCAGGGCACACATACAACACACAGAGACTGGCTTAAGATCATGGTGCACGACTATCTGCGTCTCAACACCGATGTTTTGGGATGTGTTCCGGACCCAATCGACTTCTGGGTATCCAAAATGGATGAAGGGCCCGAGCTCGCTGGCCACGCCATAGAGGTGTTGTCCCCCCCAGCAGCCAGCGTCATATCTGAGCGGACCTTAAGCACAGCTGGAGGAGTCATTACAGAAAAACGCATCCGGCTTTCCACAGATAATGTTGATCGTTTGACTTTCATCAAGATGAATTGTCAAGATGATTAAATCAGGTGTGGAAATTATCTTTGTTCCACTCCTTAACCAATTAAATACCTCCTCTGAATTATATTATTATTATTGCTGCCGGCAGCCAGAGCTCATGACCAACACCTTCCGTTTAGGACATGAATCTGATTTAATCACAGTAAATTTACATTCCATAAACTTTTTTAATCACATGACTATTTTATCACTACATGATTGGTTAATTGGCGGTCGCTAAGAGACAAGTTATAATTTGCATGTACGTATGAAGCATTAGCTGATATGACACATTCACAAACTCTCCTCTATCATCTGGGGGGAGGAGGTAGGCCTTGACTTTATTGCTTCTAGCAAACACTGCATCTGTCTCAAGGAAAGCTGTGTGAGAGATATCTGATACTTTGATAAGGATGTATAGGAGTAAAAACAGTTTAACAAACTATCTGATGAGCTTAATAAGAATGTAATGATGAAACAGCCCTTTGATGTTTTTTTCCTTAAATTACAACTTGACAGCCCCCCCTAAAAACATCAAATCTGTTCTAATGCTCCCCCTAAAACGGGAATGATGATTGATGCTCTTCCCTAAAACTGAACAAGAAGGGGTAAAGGTCCCTTTTTCCTTAGATAGCAGGGGGGAACAGGTGGAGCGGGTGTTGAACCCACTGAACCACTGTCAGGCTTGCTCCAAGGGGCGTAACCAAGCAACCGCCGGCCTCCTCGCAGAGCCTTTGATGGTAAGGATGACTGTTGACCAACAACCGCCAGGCATCAGAGCAGTCCCCGCCAGAGACATCAATGGATTGTTTATAATCTCATAACCCTCAATGATTTTGGAGAGTCATTATGGAGGTGGCGCTTAATTGTTCAGCTATACCTTGTAAGGCATCTCGAGTGTAATTATCAAATCTCTGTTGATTATAATAGATGTAATTTACCCAGTTCATACTTTTGTTGATTGTTATTTGGGGCGTAAGTGATTCAAACCCTTTGACCTGATCCCTAGCTTTGAATTCATCAGGCACCCCCCTTGGTTGGCCCTCTTGCATTTTTACACACATCCAGACTAGACAAATATATAAAAGGATAAGGTAAAATTTAATGATGACTTATTGGTCGCAGTCACTTTCTTGAAGTGTGAAGCATGCACCCAAGGTGGGTCTTCCTTAAAGTTTCATTTAGGTTGGGGACATCAAGAGTACTTGGTATGGTCAAATCTGGGAAACCTTCCTAATCTGGGTGGGTCTGAGAATACTATCTCCTGAGGAGTGAGACCAGTGGGGCTACCTAGGGGTATTTCTTACAGAATAGAGTGCAATGGGTAGGATTTCGGGCCAGGGAAGAGATGTTTATTTGCTAGCTTTCAGCATTTTTGTTCTTCAGAGTGGCGTTCATTCTTTCCACTTTTCTGCTGAATTCGGGATGGTAGGGGGTGTGCAGGTCGAGGTCAGCTCCTACTAGTTTCCAAATGTCTCTGGTTACTTCTGCAGTGAAGGCAGGTCCTTGGTCAGATTCAATAACCTCAGGGATCCCAAATCTACAGATCAATTCAATCAATAGTTTCTTCATAGTGGTTCTGACAGTCATGTTGGTAACTGGGTAGACTTCAGGCCATCCTGAGAACATATCCACCACCACTAGAACATACTTGTATTTTCCACTCTTGGGAATTTCAATGTGTTCAATCTGGATCCGCTGGAGAGGATATAGTGTTTAACCAAATGCTTCCTTGGTGTTGGCATCAGTCCTCCTGGGTTACAAGTATTGCATATTTCACAACTTCTAGCATAGCTACTTTCCGTGGTGGAGATTCCGGGTGTTAGGCCCATTGCCCATTGTAGTACAGCTGGGTATAATGCCCTTGGTAAACAAAGTCTATTGTCTTTCCTCTAGAATCCATCTTGGTGTATCTCTGCTCCTAATTCCTTCCAACTTTTCCTTTCCTTCGGGCTTGTTCGAGTTGTTTGAGATTGTCTCAACAGGTTAACACCTGGATTCAATGTATCTTGGCCTTGGTTCTTCTCTTCTTGTTCGTCTCTATTCTTTCCTTCATCGTTCTTCTTCTCACCTTCTTTCCTTGTTTCTTCGTGTCACCGTCTTCTTTCCTTCTTTCTTCTTCTCACATTCTCCTTCTTTCATCTCACGTTCTCCTTCCTTCTTCTCACATTCTCCTTCTTTCTTCTCCCATTCTCCTTCTTTCTTCTCTGCTCTGGTCAGCACATATACAGCCACTCCTGCTTCCTCTGGAATCTCTGGGAAGAGAGCTGCGGGCCCTTTTCAGCCAAGTTGCTCTGTGGGGGCCTTCTACTTCCCCTGTCTCTATTCTTCCATAGGCTTTTAGTCTTCAAACCGGCCACTTAAGCTGGCAATTGGAGAGCATGCACCAGAGTCTGAATGGCTTCTTGATTCTTGATGGGCGTTCCACTAGCTGTCTGGAAACCTCGCAGGGCCCACTTCAGGCCAAAGTCATAGGCTGAGTCGGTGTATATGTTCATGGTCTTCTCTTCGGTGAGCTTACAAGCTTCTGTTACAGCCCAGAGTTCACCTTCTTGGGCTGGCATTCTTGAAGGTAAAGATGCAGCCTTCACGGTTTCTTGCAAGGTAACCACAGCAAATCCTGTTTGGAATCGTCCTTGATCATCCGCATATCTGGATCCATCTGTGAAGAAGACATAGTCTGGGTTCTCCAACTTGGATGTAGAGACAATAGGAAGATAAGTAAGGTTTCAGCCTCCATTTGTTCAAGCCAGTCATGAAACGGTTCAACCGCGGCAGACTGGTCTTCATCTTCATCTTCCCCCCTTGAGAGAGGAAGCAGAGTGGCTGGGTTGAGAGTAGTACATTTCTTCCAAGTGACATTTTCAGGCATCAGTAATGGGCATTGTATACGGAGATGGTGCTGTTTACTGAGATGAGGTTGCTGCGACTGTTTCAGGATCCCTTGTAAATCATGATGAGCCAAAACTTTGACTGGATGGCCTAAAATGATGTCTTTAGTTTTTTCAAGAAGAACTTGTGCAGCAATGATAGCCCTGAGGCAAGTAGGGACAGTCCGTGCAACAGGATCTAACTTACAAGAATAGTATCCAAGAGGTCTCATACGCTCTCCATGTTTTTTGTGTCAAAACTTCGGAAGCTTGGCCATAGTCTTCAAATAGGAAGAGGTTGAAAGGCTGTGAGTAGTCCGAGATTCCCAGAGCTGGAGCTTGTAGGATAAGTTTTTTCCAGGCTTTGAAAACAGTCTTGTGCCTCAAGTGAGAGTTCATTGGTGTACTAATGGTCCTTGAAAGAATAGTATAAATTGCATTAAGACTGGAGGCCCTTGGGTATCCATTGACGACAGTAAGTGATAGGGCCTAGAAATCCTTGTAGTTGTTTTAGATTGTTGGTGAAGAAATGAGCATCACAGCTTTTCCCGATCATCGGTAATGTGTTTGGTACCTTGTGGTATGCAATGTCCGAGGAATACAACTTTTTTAGAACACCATTGGAGCTTGGACTGTGATACTTTGTAGTTGATTGATGCCAAATGTTGAAGAAGACTCAAAGAGCTTGATTGACAAGTTGGAAAATCAGGTGCACACAAGAGAATATTATACACTCACCGGCCACTTTATTAGGTACACCATGCTAGTAACGGGTTGGACCCCCTTTTGCCTTCAGAACTGCCTCAATTCTTCGTGGCATAGATTCCACAAGGTGTTGCAATGATGCTCAATTGGTACCAAGGGGCCCAAAGAGTGCCAAGAAAATATTCCCCACACCATGCCACCCCCACCACCAGCCTAAACCTTTGGGTAAAAAGGCAGGTGGAACCCAAATGCTTTCATGTTGTTTGGACCCCCAAAATTTCCCTGCCCCTTCCCCCAAATTTCCCCCAGCAAAATCGGGGAACCATCAGCCGGGGGCCAAGGGGTTTTTTTTTTAAATCTTTTACGCCCAAATTTCGATAGCTTGGGGGGGTTTTTTGTGGGAAAAGGGCCTCAGTTTTTATATTCTTAGCTAAAAGGAGTGGCCCCGGGGTGGGGGCCCTTTGGCGGCTGTAGCCCATCCCCCCTCAAATTTTTTGGGCCGTACTGTGCGTTCAAAAGATGTTCTTTCTGCCTACCTTGGTTTTGTGGGGGGGTTTGGCTATTTGATTTCACTGTTGCCTTTTTTTCCCCCCCTCAAACCCATTTCTCCCCTTTCCCCCTTTGACCTTCGGAAAATAACAAGGCTTTTTCCCCGCCCACGGGACTGCCGCCCACTGGATTTTTTTTTTCTTTTTTCGGCCATTTCTTTTGGTTAAAACCCAAGAGATGGCTGGTGCGTGAAAACCCACCCAAAACCCAGAGCTGAAATTTACTCGGCCCAACCCCCTTCTGGCACCAAAAAACCCAAACCTCGTTAAAAGGGGCACCCCAAATTAAACCCTTTCTTCCCAACTTATGTTTCCGGTTTTGGGAACTGCAGGGTTTGTCTTGCCCATGCCCAACAGCCTAAATGCACTGAGTTGCCGCCATGTGAGGCTGATTAGAAATTAAGTGTGAACAGCATTTTGGAAAGGTGTACCTAATAAAAGGGGGGCCGGGGGATTTGTACATGTCCTGAGGCTTAAAGTAAACCCTGCTGGGTTTTGAGTTCTGTGCCCCTTTTAAGCATCCTCATTCAGGGGGGGATGAATAAAAAAAAGCAAAAGGGGTATTTAACATTTTCCCTTTGTAATGGGAACTGAAAAGCCCTTCAGAAACCAAGACTGTAAAGGGTGGGGCAGCTGAAAGAAGGTATTTGGGCCCTAAAAGAACATGAGTTTTGGGGGAAACCCTTTTTAGGGTTTCTTTAATCCGTGAAAAGCAATGACTGCTCCTGAGTCCAAACCAAAAATGGAAAATTTTTTTTGTAGATTCACCACGATAGATTCCCCCAGGAGAAATGCGTGGTTTGATTAACCCCTTATCCGGGAATGTTTGTTTTGTGACCCCGGAGTTTTGTTTTTGGATAAATGCTTAAAGGGATTTTGGGAGGGAAAAGCGGGCGGGGTAGCACCCTTTTTTCAAAAAGGGACATTACGGGTGAAGGGGAAAAGGAAAGGGCCCAAACATAAATTTGGGACCTTTAGCCCAAAATTTTGGGAAAGGTACTTGGGGGTTCAAAATTTCGGGAAGGTATTGTTTTGATGTGTAAAACTTTGTGAAGCCAGAACATTTTTGTAGATTTCATGTGAAATTGGGAAAAATTTTAATTTCCCAAATACTTTCCCCAGAAGAATCATATCGATATTTAACATTCATCGTTTTCAGAAGATTCACTTCAAGCGTTTAAAATTTTTGGGTTTAAAATGGGAAAAAGATAAGAAAAGTCTAGACAGGAGTCCTGATGTAAAAATTGGGCCCAAAGGGTAGGTTAAGAAGCCCGGGGGGTTGGTTTTAAAACCAATTAAAATGCATAAAAATTTTAGTCAGGAAAAAATATGACGTCCGGGGGGAAAAGGGCCCCAAAGTTTTCAAAAAACCGATCTGTTGCCCTTTTAATCTAAAGAGAAAGGAATTTTTGGGGGGGCCTTTTAATTTGAAGATTGACGGTAACGGGGGGGTTTCAGAATGACTAACAGTGATGTTCTTTTGAAAGGTTTGGAGAAAACCGGTAAAACCATAGGTTTTCCCGGAAACCCTGGGGGGGGAAAGTTTAAGGGGGTTTGTCTTAAAGGTTTGGGAAAAGGCGGAAAAGGGACGAAATCTTGGATTTGCTTTTTTGGTACTAATTTAAGGGGAAAAAGTTTGGGTTTAAAATTAAAGGTCCAAAAAGGGAAATTTATTAAAAAAAGCAACTGAGGTTTTCATTTTGTTTTTTGGGTTTTGAACCCTTGGGTTGGTGAGATTCAAAAGCCCCGATTTTGGATTTTTTGTTTTGGGAATTGCGTTTTTTTGGGGTTTCCCCCGGGTATTTTGGCGGTCCCAGGGTACAAAAAATTTTTTTTTGGGTTCGTAAAGGGGGTTTTTAAGCGCGGGCACGGGCCTCATGGATATTTTCCAGATCGTTTGCAGTAAAAAAAAAGTTTTTCTAGGGGGTTGGGGGCCCCTTGGGCCCCAAGGGTTTTGGTGGGGTTTCTGGAAAGGTTTGGCAAATTTCGTTATCTCGATTGGGGGGCCGGGTTGGGTTTGAAACCCAGGGAAAACTTGCTTTGGGGTTGAACGAAAAGGTATTGGGGTCCGAGCTGGGTTTTAGAGCCCTGGGGGAAAAGCTCTTAAAAATAGGGTCACTTTTAAAAAACCCTTTTTTTAAAACCTTTTGGGTTTGAACCCGGTTTTTTGTCCCTTTAAAGCAATGGAGAAAGTTGATTTTCCCCGGAATAACTCTGCTTTATTTTTTCTGGAATATTTTTCAAAATTTTTCCAAAGGGGTTTTTTAAGAAAAACTATAAAAACCCCTTTAAAAAAAGGGGATTTTTTTTGGCTTTGGGTGTTCAGGGTCAAATCCTTTGGTCCTGGAAAAAGGCAGCCCTTCCAGTGTTAAAAATTTCCACTTATTCATTGGGAAACCTATTAAAAATTGAAAAAATTTTCCCACTGAGGATTCAGCCCAAGCGTTCCGGGGCCCCAAAGGAATGAAAAACACGGAAAAACTCCCCCCTAGATGAGAAATTTAACGGGATTTTTCCTCAACAGGGGGCTTTTGTAGGGCTGTTTTGATGATGGGGGCCAAAAGTTTTTCCCCCCAACCCTTGATCCCTGGCAACATGGTAAAAAGATTTTTCCCAAAGGGGGGCCAGAAAAAGTTTCCCTTCTTTTAGGGGCCTTGATGCCATGGTAAAATGGGGCCACTTTTTTTTTTTTCCCAAAGGGGCCCTGGATTTGGGGTTTTAGTAAAAAAATTTTTGGGACTTTTTTGGGGGTGTAAAAGGCTTTTTAGTTTAAATCTGGGGCATTGTGCCTAGCAAGATGAATGAAAAAATGAAAAACCCGGGCAGAGAAAAAGAACCCATGGCTGTGAAGGTAAAGGGGGGTAAAGGGGTGGTGGGGGAAGGCCAAAGGTGGGGGTTTAAGTCCTTGAATGGTGGGGGTTTTCGGTGGTGGGGGAAAAAAGGGGGTGTTATTTTGGGCAACGGAACTGGGTTAAATTATTTCCTGGAAAAAGGGTGAATTTGTACAGGGGATTTTAAGGGGTTTGAGAAAGGGGAGAGCCTTTGCCCCTTTCAAAATTTGGCCCATGAAATCGTTAGTACCACAAATCCGAAATTTCAGGTACGGAAAAGGAAATTTGGGGTTTGTGTTAAATAATGGGCCGGGGGAGTAGGGCCTGTAAAACATCCCATTGGGGTTTAAGGGAAACCGAAAGGGATGCCAAAGGAAAATAAGGGGTGAGGACAGCGATTTAAAAAATTTTGGGTGTTTGGGGTTGGGCCCCATTAAAAGTACTTTTAATTATAGTTTGTTTCACCCAACCCCGGGAACCCATTTGTCGGGGAAAACGTTTTTTATATAGGGGGCCCCAAACACCCAATGAAATTAATTGTACTTTCACCGTTTAATTTTTCTTTAGAGCAGCAGCCCCCTGTGTTGTAAAGAAAAAGGGAAAAAAATTTTGGGGAGTCCATTTATTTTGGATTGAAAGGTGGGTCCTGGTTTTCCTCTAGCAATGGATTTTAGGCCTTCCCCGTCTTCCTCTCCTTTTGGCTTGAAAGTCAAAAATAGGGGGCTATAGAGGAGGGGGTTGCCCTTAAAAGGGCCCGTGAGAAAAAGGGTAGAGTGATTTTTTTTGGGGCCCTGGTTTTTTGGGGGGTTTTGTTGTAAATGTTGAAGGTTTGCTGCAGAGACGTTGTCCCAAAAAATTTTTGCATAAAAATTTTTTACATTAGTGGTAAAAAAGTGAATTGCAAGGGGAGGGGGTTGGGAGTCAAAGGGTTTAAGGTGAAAAAAGAAAGATGGCCACCTGTTAAACTTCAACCCGGAATTCCCGGGGTTTCCCTTTGGTTTTCCCTTTAAAGGGGAAATACAAATAGGGCCAAAAGGGAAGGGGAAGGGGCCGGGGTTTTTTGGTTTTCCCTTACGGATACAAAGAATTTTTTGGACTTCATAAAAATGGCAACAGACAATAAAGGGGGGTTTTTCCGGGGAAACGGGGAAATGGGGGAAAGAATACCCGGAGGGGCGGAAAGGTTGGGGGTAATAAAAGGGTGTGATCGGGTTGTTGTACTTTTCTCCCAAAATCTCGGGCAACTTTCAGCGTTAAGGGGAATTTGAATGCCCTTTCCACCCCACCAAAAAATTAAAAATTTTTTTGCCATTTTTGGAAAATGGCGGAAACTCCCCTCTTTATACATAGGGCATTTTTTCAAACCCCTTTTTTTTTTTTTAAAATTCAGTTTAAATGTATTTGTTTTGGGCCAAGAAAAATCGAAAATTTTTTTTTCAGTGTTGGTCCCCCCAATTTTTCTAGTGTTTTTATTCTGTGATTTATGCTGGGTTAAAACAAGTTTTAAAAAATTTAAATTTTTTCCCCAAGTCCCCAAAAATATATATATATTTTACTATTTTTTCCTTTCAAATTCAAACTACCGACTGCACCTTTTTGAACCTAAAGCCGCAAAAATTTTAACAGTACCCCAAGGGAGCCGGGGGGGAAAAATTTGGGCAGTTTTTTAAAACCCCCCCTTTAACCCAGATCCCTTTGGGGCCCCAAAGGGGAAAACCAAAGGGGTTTTATACACTCTCCCCAAAATTTTTCAGTGTAAAAAGGATAAAAGAATGTAGCTTGAATAAAAAAATTAACCCTAAATTTGCATTTTTTTTTTAAACCTAAGTAAAACAGAAAAAATTAAAAACCCCGTGAAATTTTGGGTTAAGCCCCGAAAAAAACCCAAACCCCCAAACCCCAATTGCCCCCTTCTTGCTCTTTCAGCAAAAACTCAAAAAAAATCTTTTTTGTTAAAACCCAAATTTTTGTAACAACTAATTTTCAAAAAAAAAAAAATTTTTGTCTGTGGGAATAACCAGGTTATCGGGGAAACCCCAAAAAAAAAAGGCCAATCTTTTTTTTTAAAACCCAGGCTTATGGTCTTTTTTAAAAACCTTTTTTCTTTTCAGTTCGCCCCTTTCTATAACTAAAAAACCCGGGTTTTTTGGGAAATTTGGGGCCAGTTTTTTTCTTGGGGAATGCAATCATCGTTTTAATAACTATAGCAGGTTTTGGGCCCTATTGGCCATTTTCTCTTCAGGAATTCAGATTTATTGTCTATAACTTTTAATTGAAATTTTAAAACCCCGGTATCTGTATTTAACTTTTTATAAAAATTATAAACAGGTTTTGGTTCTTCTCGCTAACCCGGGTTTAAAACCTTTTTTATGGACTGAAATTCCCTGAAAATCTTTTTTTTTTTTTTTCCATCAGGGGGCCCAAAGCCCCGGGGCCTACACTAAAAATATGATACCAAAAGGAAAATACACTACCAGTTCACGTATACTTTACAGAGCAACAAAAAAGGGGCCCAAAAATTGTGGGTTTTAAAAGGTATACGCATATAAAATACGCATAATGAAACCAAGCCCACCCTGGAGGCCACCTGAACGTTACAGAGGTTTTCCCTAAGGGAGGGGGGACAACAAACCAATAGATTTTCACTAGAATGCCGAAAAAAAACAGATAATTCAGGGGTTTTTTAAAAAAAACCCAGTAAAACCTTCCCTTTGTTTCTGGGGGGTTGATCGGGCCCCCAAGGGATTGGGGAAACCCCAGGACCGGGGCAGTCGAGGTAAGGGGTCACCCCCCCCTCCGGATATTTCCCCGGGGTTTTTGAGAGCAACGGCCCCCTGGCCCCAAGTTGAAAAAATTTAAAGGTGTAAAAATTTAAATTTTTTTGTTCCATCCTTATCCAATTAAAAACCCCCCCCCCAAATTATATTATTATTTTGCTGCCGGCAGCCAGACTTGAAAAAACCCATGCCCGGGAACCCCCTTTCCCCGTTTAGGCCCTTAAAACCCCGGGTTTTTAAAATAAACAGAAAAATTACTTTCCAATAAAAACTTTTTTTTTTTTCACATAAACCTTTTTTTATCCCCTACATGTTTGGGTTTTTTAATTGGGCGGTCCGAAGAGGAACAAATTTAATTTTTTTGATGTAAAAAATAAAAACATTAGTGATATGAACACCCCAAATCCCCCCTTACCCATCTGGGGGGAAAAAGGTGGGCCTTAAACTTTTCTTGTTTCTAGCAAAACTGCATCTTTTCCCCCAAGGAAAGCGTGTGAAGAAACCCTTGAAACTTCGATAAGGAGTATAGCAGAAAAACAGTTTAACAAACTATCTGATGAGCTTAATAAGAATGTAATGATGAAACAGACTTTTGATGTTTTTTCCTTAAATTACCAACTTGACAGAATCAGGCATGGATCTCTGATGATGTTGTGGCCCCAATTGCTGAGGTCACCGATTGGTTGCCGGTCTACTTCACATTCCTCTTCCAAAAGAAATGGTCCTTTTGAAAAAAAAATTTTTTAAATGATAATTTCTTACTGCAATTTTTATTCTCAGTTCCCAAAAGATCATTTTGCTGGTTTTGCGGTGAGTTGTATTCCATTTACTCACTTTTAGTGATGAGCGATTACATTGACAATCGTCATCGGGTCGATAGTCGATATCGGCAATTATAAAGACGATATCCGATAGTCGATAATAGATTATCGCCGATGACCATTAAAGACTATGGGAGAGGAACAACACCTTCATTATTACACCCAAACAGGGGCATGGAGAGAAGCTGGAATTAACATCCACAACAGTCAAATGGATACGTGCTAAATCTTAGGCAACACACTTAGGTTATAAAAGCCACAGAAAAAAAGTCCCACACCATTCACTATCCCTGTCTTGCACCACAGCCTGACCCTTAAACCTGCATGACCCACAAATTAAAAAGTGCCAGAAGGCAGTATGATTAGAGCCATCATTTTACTTGAACTGGACATTGACTATCCCTGTTCTGGAACGCAGCATGACCCTTAAACCTATCTGACCCCCAGATTAAAAAGTGCCTGAAAAAGAAGTCTTTGAACCACCATTTTAGTTGAACTGGACATTGACTATGCCTGTCCTGGACCGCAGTATGACCATTAAACCTATCTGACCCCCAGATTAAAAAGTGCCGGAAATAGGAGTCTTTGAACCACCATTTTAGTTGAACTAGACATTGACTATATCTGTCCTGTACCGCAGAATGACCATTAAACCTGTCTGATCCCCAGATTAAAAAAGTGCCTGAAAAAGGAGTCTTTGAACCACCATTTTAGTTGAACTGGATATAGACTATCCCTGTCCTGGGCCACAGCATGAGCCCCAAACCTGCATGACCCCCAGATTTAAAAAGTGCCGGAAATATGAGTCTTAGAACCACCATTTTAGTTGAACTGGACATTGACTATATCTGTCCTGTACCGCAGAATGACCATTAAACCTGTCTGACCCACAGATTAAAAAGTGCAAGAAAAAGGAGTCTTTGAACCACCATTTTAGTTGAACTGGACATAGACTATCCCTGTCCTGGGCCACAGCATGAGCCCCAAACCTGCATGACCCCCAGATTTAAAAAGTGCCGGAAATAGGAGTCTTTGAACCACCATTTTAGTTGAACTGGACATTGACTATACCTGTCCTGTACCACAGCATGACCCCTAAACCTGTTTGACCCACAAATCACAAAGTGGCACTATGGCTATTTTGTACAGTGACTGTCATTAGTATATTTTTTGGTAACTGACATTGTTTACAGAATTTATTTAGGGGAATTTTTTTTATAGTTTTACATTATTTCATTTTGCTTTTTTTTTAAGTGTGATAACATAAAACTACACCCCCCCCCCCTGGGGGTTTTTTAAAGGGGATTTTTTAACGGTAAGGGAATT
>JAODAL010032521.1:0-46829 GCA_025379985.1 Phyllomedusa bahiana | reverse complement strand
TTTGAGAAATTCGGCCATCTCTAAATGTGAGCCTATGTGAATACAGCTGATAAGCCAACATCCCTTCATTCATCTAATTGGATCCCTAATTTATGTGAATACCTCATTCTAATGTATTCATCCACATTGACTTGTGATCTGAATTTTGCATTCTTGTAACTAATGATGTGCAAACATATTCTGTTGACCAATTATCATCTTGTATTACCTTTGGTCTCATAGTCACTAGGATGATCAAGAAAACCATGAGATAAAATAGGAATAGATAATCTTTCCACCATGCTTCTATTTATAACCTATGTTATTTTTAGCCAAAAGTTACAAATGATCCCTAAGAACTAGAACCAGGGTGCACTCTTTTTTAACTCTGTTACTATCAAAGAAATTCTACTATCTGTAGAGATGCACAACTGAGAAAACATAAGTGAAATAGCAATGGGCACTTTGTTGATCCCACAGTGACTCTAATATTTTACAAAGGCAATGGCCTGCTTGATGTGTATATGACACTTCATGTTAGGAGAATACAAAACTAGAAGGTCATAAATATCTACAAGCTACCACCATGCTCGAACATATCTAGCTGGATCAAAATAGCCAGATTCAATAGCCCAATGTAGACATAACCTTGAATGGAGCCAAGCTGACGATAATCTGTCCATTCAACCCCTCAGGCTACTTTTTCTATTTGCTGCTTTCTTCCTTGCATACTGTTGATGGGAGTAAAATGTATACATTTCCTGATAGGAGCTTTAGAGGTTTTATATTTTTTTTTACCCCACACAATTATGATGCTCTGTATGTATAAAGGGATTGTCTACATTATAAGAAAATAAGAGCATCAGCCCCCGGGCCCCCAGTAACATAAAAAAAAATGTATACTTGCCTTCCTCCGGTCTCCGATTCCATCAGAGGGTCTTGCTCCTGTGGACATTTGTCATCTTTGAATAGGGATGTTACTGCTGCAGTGGTCACTTACCATTAATTTACATTACCATTTGGGAGTGAACAGTTCCAAACATTGATGTAAGTAAACACACATGGCTTTTGCAGTCAATTAGCAGCTATAGTGGTGACAACTCCATTCAGAAGTGATGTAATGTCAACAGAAGACCAGGAAGACGCGCCACTGGAACCGGGGTTTCAGAAACTGCAATTTGTTTTTATTAGGTGGATAACCACTTTATGATAGGCAATGCTAAGAGCATTAAAGGGGTTGTCTCGCTACAAAGATTAGCTTTCAACATGTAGGGAACACTAAATGAAGACTTTTCCAAATATATTGCTTCGTTCTTTTTTTGTTTGTTGAGGAGCTACAAATTGTTTTATCAACTTCTGAGGGCTTTCTGGTTTCCCAAGTGACCAACCTGTGTACTTCTTCCCCCCTGCTGTTTGTTCTATCTGATAGCAGGGAGTGACATTATCACACAGGTTGCAGCAGTGAGAGCTTGTTTGTTATCTGATCTTTCAGACAAAAGATAGCAATAACTAATGTTTACTTTAACTCAGAAGCTTCCCTAATCCTGACAACATGAGATTTGTCTAATTAGCAGAAGTATGAATACACAGAGCTCATATGCTAATATTTTGCCAACTATTTGTGGAGTTGGATACGGCTTTAAAGAAGGCAACCTCCAATGCTTTATTAACTTTATTATATGAAGAATTCAATGATTACAACTACAAGAATATAGTGTGACATTGTGTATACTTTTGCATCTGTGAGAAGCCACAGCGGTGATAGCAGAGAGATCACCTGGGATCTACACGGGCGTCCCCGGTCCAAGATGGCTTCTGATCCCACAGCCGCGTTCTCTGGCTTATATCTCATTTGAAAATAAATGCCTGCATAACCAAGTGCCACACAAGCTGACAGATCAGTGTTTTTTCAGTATAGACAAGGTACAAACTGACCTATTTGTGACAAATGATGACCATGAATAGTAGCCCATCACTACACTGGACTCTATATCAGATAATTTTCCCAGGGGACTGGGAATAAATTCAATGCCTGACACACCCTGCTGAGAGACCAAGTCCTAAGAGCATGTCCTACAGTTTATTTAGCTATACATGGACAACAGACTCCACTCAAGGACTGTTTCCATGTTATGCCAACTGTGTCTTCACATTGAGACTTTTCATACCATTTAGTCCAAATAGTATTTGATGTTTCTACAACCTTTGTTTTGAGGACTTTGGGCGACATATCCTGACAAGGCTGTGTCATTTTTTCGGTGTGTTTTGCGCAAAAAAAACTGTTGACGCCCTATTCTCTATATAAATGAACTGAACTGAACATTATACGCCAGGCACAACACATTAGAATGCATCTACAGTAGGCGCATCAAATATACCAGCAATGATATGCTATGCTAAATTTTGCTATGCGCCTAGAGTAGGCGCATCAATTATATTATATAAGGTATACCAGACGCCAGATTTTTCATGTGCACTATACACTCATTTAATGCACCTTAAAATTGGCGTGGCGGCGCCTCTTTTCCGACATGTCACCATTTATCTTTTGACATCTTTTGATATTTTCAATAAATTTGTTTTCCCCTAGTACTTTTGGTGTGCCCTCATCAGGATCGATCATTCACCAATCAGTGATGATCAGTCACCTAGGCCTAGATATGGCAAGACAGCAAAACTATGCACACAAATAAGGCTCTGTATTGATGTGTTCTGTTCTCCCTGGTCTCTGGTGAGGGGGATATAGGCCATGATTTTCTGTAGACTGTAATATAATATATAGCAGGAGTCCCCAACCGCCGGACCGCGGACCGGCACCGGACCAGTGACTTTAGTCTGGGCGGTCGGCATCTGCTCTGTGCAACCGTTGTATTACGGCCGCGCAGACTTAGCAGCTGCACACAGAGTGCGGCTGCATCAATGTAGAGAAAGCAGGGACGGTTCATTACCGTCCCTGCTTTCCCTATCACTGTAGATACAGCGCTCACTGAGCGCCGCATCTACAGATCAGCAGCACAGGGGGGATGATGCAGAGGTGTCATCACACCCACGGCGCCGCACGGTCTCGCCGGATACTGAAGGCAGCAGCTCTGAGGGATCCTGTCAAGGGGAGTAACTTTCCTTTCTTTTTGTTTTCCACTAGCATGGCCACTAAAGGGGACCACATCTACTTCTAATAATTACAGGAGGGGCCATATCTACTTCTAATAATTACAGGGGGGCCATATCTACTTCTAATTATTACAGGGGGGCCATATCTACTTCTAATAATTACAGGAGGCCATATCTACTTCTAATAATTACAGGGGGACCATATCTACTTCTAATAATTACAGGGGGACATATCTACTTCTAATAATTACAGGGGGGCAATATCTACTTCTATTTATTACAGGAGGGCCATATCTACTTCTAATAATTACAGGGGGCCATATCTACTTCTAATAATTACAGGGGGGCCATATCTACTTCTAATAATTACAGGATGGCCATATCTACTTCTAATAATTACAGGGGGGGCATATCTACTTCTAATTATTACAGGGGGACCATATCTACTTCTAATAATTACAGGATGGCCATATCTACTACTAATAATTACAGGAGGGCCATATCTACTTCTAATTATTACAGGGGGGCCATATCTACTTCTAATAATTACAGGGGGACCATATCTACTTCTAATAATTACAGAGGGGCATATCTACTTATAATAATTACAGGGGGACCATATCTACTTCTAATAATTACACGGGGGACATAGATACTTCTAATAATTACAGGGGTCCATATCTACTTCTAATAATTACAGGGGACCATATCTACTTCTAATAATTACAGGGGGCCATATCTACTTCTAATAATTACAGGGGGACCATATCTACTTCTAATAATTACAGGGGACCATATCTACTTCTAATAATTACAGGGGGGCCATATCTACTTCTAATAATTACAGGGGGCCATATCTACTTCTAATTATTACAGGGGGGCAATATGTACTTCTAATTATTACAGGTGTGCCATAGCCACTTGTAATTATTACAGGGGGGCCATATCCACTTGTAATTATTACAGGGGCCATATCTACTTCTAATTATTACAGGGGGGCCATATCTACTTCTAATAATTACAGTGGACCATATCCATTTCTAATAATTACAGGGGGGCCATATCTACTTCTAATAATTACAGGGGGGCCATATCTACTTCTAATAATTACAGGGGAGCCATATCCATTTGTAATAAATACAGGGGGGGGGGGCATATCTATTACTAATGACTACAGGGGGCCATATCTATTACTAATTACTACAGGGGGCCATATCTATTTCTAATTACTACAGGGGGGCCATATCTACTTCTAATTACTACAGCGGACCTATATCTACAATGACTACAGGGGGCATATATATATCTCTAATGACTACAGGGAGACATATATCTCTATAATGAGAGCTGATTATATATATGCATATTATATACATGTATAACGCTGACCCACAGAGCTGATGAATATTACTGCAGACTGATTGTCAGCTCTATGGGTCAGCATCATTAATATAATGCTGACCCACAGATCTGACAATCAGTCTGCAGTTATAAAATACTGTTTACCCCATACTATACACCTAACTGAAACTTTTATTGTGTTTTTTTTTGTGTGTGATTCTAAACATCCAACCCCTCCATAACCCCGCTCTTGATAACCACGCCCCCACTGGGCCATGGAAAAATCGTCTTGCATAAAACCGGTCCCTGGTGGAAAAAGGTTGGGGACTGCTGGTATATAGTATAATGTGATCATCATAATGTTCTCTTTATATCACTATATAAATTGCAGTATCTACAAAAGTGAGCACACCCCTCACATTTTTGTGAATATTGTATTATATATTTTCATGGGAAAACACCGAAGATATGACACTTTGTATTCCTCACATGGTTGCCGTCACAGACGCTTGACTGTAGGCAAGACACACACGCCTTTGTACTCCTCCCCTGGTTGACATCACATATGCCTGACACCATTTAAACCAAATTAGTTTATCTTTGTCTCATCAGACCACAGGACATGGTTCCAATAATCTATGTCCTTACTCTGCTTGTCTTCAGCAAACTGTTTGTGAACTTTCTTGTTTATCGTCTTTAGAAGAGCCTTCCTTCTTGGATGACAGCCATGCAGACCAATTTAATGCAGTGTAGGGCATATGGCCTGAGTACTGACATGCTGACTTCCCACCCACCCCTTTAGACTGTAATTATTATTATTATTATTATTATTATTATTATTATTATTATTATTATTAATATTATTATCATTATTATTATTATTATTATTATTATTATAATATATGACAATTGGCACCAATTTGTTTTAGCTGTCACAAAGCACACGCACCCTGCTGCACTAGCTGTTCCAATACAGGAATGGTTTGCCTCATATATGGCTGTATATGGCTGTCCCAGAGAAGTTTTGAAAAACACAGAATACAACATTTTCAAAAAGAACGAACAGATTATTTCTTTTCTTCAGACTGACATCTGGTTAATAAAGAGAGAATTAAAGGTTTGAGACCTTCCCTTTAATAACTCAATTGTTCACCCTTTTCCATGTTTTTTCTTTTCAGAGGAGAAAAGAATTTTCACATATTCTATTACATTTACGCTGGTCTGTCAGAAAAGAAGAAACTTGTACATTATAAATTGCCAGAAAACAAGCCTCCCAGGTAATGCAATAGATTAGACTGAAGCATGTTACCCAGTGATGGCAAGTTATTACTTTTCTGCTCTCATTGAAGTGCTAATCATTTATCTCTCGGCTTTCAGATACCTTCAAAATGAGCACATTAAAATGGTACAAGATTTTATGAATAACACATTCTATAAAACTCAGTTTGACTTAATTGAACAATGTTTTAAAGTCATAGGATTTACAATGGAGGTGAGTGATTATATCTCTTTTGTCCCTTTTATTTTACTAACAGTCTTACACATCCAGTCTGTTTCCCCAATACTTGTTGTTTCTGTGTCTCCCTAATCCAGTGGTCAATATGCACACTCAAAAATTGTTCTAATTATTCAAAGTACATTGCATGTTATTAACTATAAAAAATAGATAATAATATAGTATAAATATAAAAACAAGATTTAGTATATGTAAAAAATATACAAAATAGTAAAATAAAGAATGTGCTCCCTGTCCTGCTTGATCCCCTTCATTGCTGGACGCATGCCATGGTGGATGATTTCTGATTTTTAAACAAAAGTTAGTACAAAAAAATCTCCTTGGAGAATATCCACCTCTGAGTAGCCAATTTTTCCAAATAAAAAATTCAAAATTTTCAAATTTTTGGAGACTTTTTATAGACATTTCCCATGTTCAATGTATGGCATAACAAGTGATTCATGTTGTAATAATACTACATTTGGATGGATTTTTATTTTTTTCCTGCATTCTAATATTTTGCTTGCTTTTGCAACTGCTTCTTTGCATTGAGTGATATTGCTTATTTTGCTGTATGATTGTTTTCTTCTTCTCTGTTTCCCCTTGTGGCATACAATCTGCTTAAAGGGGTTTTGTCACTTGGTAAAATCCCTTTCTGGGATCAGCTTGTAGAGAGCCACAAGACGGCCTCAGTGACTGGGAAGAGAGCTGCCCTTCTGCAGCTCTCCCTTGTTCATGTCTATGGGAGTTCCAAATATCGCCAAGAACACGTGCTATACTTGGAACTTATCTGAAGTATACAGCCATAACATGTTGAAAGGGTGGGGAGGGGCATTGTTAATATATTTTAATAAGATGTGTTAGGCAGCTTCTTCTACGGCTATATACAGATATTCGCCCTAGCTCAGACTCAATCCTGAACAATGTCACTTTTCAGAATAGCAATGTCACTGCTGCATGATCTGTAAATTTTAACTTTTTTAGGTCTATAGTAAAAGTTAACTTTCAGGTCTTTAGTTAGAGTTTCTTTGTAGTTACATTAAGATAGCTGGGAATCATGGTATTTTGTTGCCACTGGCAATCTGGACTAGATATTTAAATATTAATAGCCAACTACTTTGGGTTAAACAGTGTAATTATATTGATTCTCACCAGAGCTCCCCCCAGCAGCACAGATCAGCACCAGCGGGAACACATAAAAGCGAACATGATAAAAAAAAAATTACTTTAAAAAAGCCTAACTGAAGCATGTTTGGACCCTTGCTATAAAAATTATTTAGGGGATAATCCGTGTTATGATTCAAAATCATAGGTATGAAGCAGACATTTGAGATGGGCTAGGTAATGTTCCATAGAATACTTTGTTGTTGAACATTCAGCATATTGTAAAGTAACATATTTTTCGGTTTCGCATATAGTATGATGTGATCATCCAAACGTTCTCTTAATATCACTATATAAATTGCAGTATCTCACAAAAGTTAGTGCACCCCTCACATTTTTGTAAATATTGTATTATATCTTTTCATGGGACAACAATGAAGATATGACACTGTGAGACAAAATAGTCAGCTTATAGATTGTAGAACAGTGTAAATTTGGTGTGCCCTCAAAATAACTCAACACCCAGACATCAATGTCTAAACCGTTGGCAACAAAAGTACTCCTCACCTGGTTACCATCATACACGCTTGACTGTAGGCAGACAAACTTGTCTTTGTACTCCACACCTGGTTGCCGCCACACAAGCTTTACACCAGCTGAACCAAATAAGTTTATCTTGGTCTCATCAGACCACAGAACATGGTTACAATAATCCATGTGTTTACTTGTCTTCAAGAAACTGTAAACTTTCTTTTGCATAATATTTTTAAGGGGCTACCTTCTGGGATGACAGCCATGCAGACCAAATTGATGCAGTATGGTTTGAGCACTGAAAAGCTGACCTCCCACTCCTTTAACCTCTACAGCAATGCCGCCAGCACTCATACGTCTATATTGAGAAGGCAATTTCTGGAAATTATGCTGAGTACACGCATTCAGCTGCTTTGGTTGACCATGGTGAGGCCTGTTCTGAGAGGAACCTGTCTCGTTAAACCTCTGTATGGTCTTGACCACCGTGCTGCAGCTCAGTTTCAGGGTGCTGCCGATCTTCTTATAGCTGCTACAATTATTTTTTCCAGATCCTCTGACAGTTCTTTGCCATGAGTCACATGATACCATGGAGGGAAAATGGAATATTGGGCCCCATTTGTCCATTTTCACTTAAGGGTGTACTCACTTTTGTTGCCAGTGGTTTAGACATTGAAGGCTGTGTGCTGAGTTATTTTGAGGGCACACCAAGTTTACACTGTTATACAAGCTGTACACTGACTACTTTACATTGTAGTAGAGTGAGGAAATCAGGCGATACCTTTTAGAGTCTAACTGAATATATTTGATGGTGAGCTTTCGAGAGTACTAGCTCCCTTCTTCAGACATGGTGTTATACAACAAACTGAACATTTACAGACTTTTTATACACAAAAGACATGGACCTTCAAAGGAACTAAGAATCCATTTAAAATAACAAAATGCAATATAAGTAGAGCAGTTATTTACAACATGTTGTTAAGAAGAAGATGTGGCTGTTGAGTTGTGCGTGCTAACACGTTACAACATTATACTACTTTACATTGTATCAAAGTGTCATATCTTCAGTGTTGTCCCATGAAAAGATATAATACAATATTTACTAAAACATGAGGGATGTACTCACTTTTGTGAGATACTGTATTTATTAATGCATTATAAAATTCACAACCATTTCACATATTTTGTCACATATTTTCTCTACTGAATACTTGTTATCATGAAGTAGCTTACATGAATTATATTTGCTTAAAGGAACTTGGAAGTGTGTACAGTATCCTTGCTGCGATTTTGAATGTGGGAAATATAAACTTCACTTCAGTAGCATCAGAACATCAGATCGATAAAAGCAACATCTCCAATCCATCAGTACTGGAAAACTGTAAGATTCAATCATGTTAAGTCTTTTTAATGTACCAATACCATGCAGTCTTTATATCAAGTACTGTGCCCCACCCTCCCATGTTACACTGGTCTCAGAATACAATGTTTTCTCCATACAATGATCTTTCCTGGGAGCTTATATCTTGAAACCACACTCCTCATACAACGTCCCAGACACTGCTGATCTGTAGCTCATGTGACTGACGGAAATTCCAACCAATTATCATGAACATTTTACCTATAAAACCTCTGTATTAGTGAGGTGCATGCAGTGATAGGTGGTCTATTAGCGCCTCTCTACAGTACAGTGCGGTACTACATGCCCTGTACTGCTCTTACATGTATTAGTGACATGCATGCAGTGATTGGGGGTCTATAGTTCCTCTCTACAGTACAGTGCGGTACTACATGTCCTTTACTGCTCTTACACGTATGAGTGAAGTGCATGCAGTGACTGGCGGTCTAGTAGTGCCTCTCTACAGTACAGTGTGGTACTACATGTCCTGTACTTCTCTTACATGTATTAGTGAGGTGCATGCAGTGATTGGAGGTCTATAGCGCCTCTCTACAGTACAGTGCAGTACTACATGTCCTGTACTCATGTATTTGTGAGGTGCATGCAGTGATTGGTGGTCTAGTACACCTCTCTACAGTACAGTGCGGTACTACATGTCCTGTACTGCTCTTACATGTATTAGTGAGGTACATGCACTGATTGGCGGTCTAGTAGCGCCTCTCTACAGTACAGTGTGATACTACATGTCCTGTGCTGCTCTTACATGTGCCAAGATGAGCAGCTCCTTTGGGCACCAGATTAGGGCCCATTTTCTTTTTTTTCTGATACTGTATATAAAGTCCACGACCCAAAGCAGCTACTTTCCTGAACATAGAAAATGATCTCCAGCTTCCAGCAGCTCTCTCTGATGTTATAAGGAAGAACTTGCTTTATCTGGATTAGTTATCTGCTTCATTTTCTTTTACTTTCATTTTGTATCATGTTGGGTGACATTTTAGGGTTTGATAACCAATTAAGAGTTTTCTATAGATTTATGGTTTCAAAATACAATGGTATCCACCAATTAATATTGTGCACTGATGCACCATTGTATACTAACGACAGTTTATTTCTATTCATCATATAGAGTGTGGGTAGGTCAAATCTCTCAAAGTAATATTCTTGTGTTGCTGACTATGCTCTTTTCTCATCAATTCTACCCTACATAATTGACTTTCCCAAAATGGACCTACTCCATGGATCAGTATGATCATCTGTAGGATTAACTACTTTTTTTTCCTTGCTTTCTATGACACCAACACTACAGATCCAAGACATCAATACTTTTCAACTTTCATGTTGTGTTTTCTTGTACATGAAACCACACAGAAAACAGAATGGGCCACTTGTATGAAAACTGTCCCGGTCTAAAACTCACTTTGTTGCCCATAGCCACCAATCAGAGCCCATAGGAACCAATCAATGCACCGTTTTAATCTGATTTAGTGCACTGGAAAAATGAGAGGGGTGCTCTGATTGGTTGCTATGGCAACAAAATGAGTTTTAGACCTGGACAGTTTTCATACATGTGCCCAAAGTGGTGCATTGGAAGACTTTTTTCTAGGATTTTCATCCTTGCTGCAGTCTGTACACAGTACATACATCTTATTGATCCTCCTATTACGATGCAATGTGTTAGTTCATAAACCTTGATAAAGAACTATTCATCCAAGATATGGCAATGGTAATAGGTGAATAAATGAGAATGTAGATACTTTGGATGTTACAATTTTTTTCTTTATTTGCTTGTATTTCTGTGTTACCAGAAGATCCAACAAGACGAAAGTGGTTCCCTATCAATTTGTCTTAATGCTGTGAAAAAACGGTCCTTGTGATCATAGTGCAGCTTTTGTTTCTCAGTTTGCTTTAGAACAAGCCTGAGCAGCATAGGTCCCATTAAAGCATATATGGCAGCCCACAAAGGCTGCAGAGGGGTTTGGGTTCCATAAACCTGCCCCAAAGTGGGTGATACTTCCTGGTTTGGAGGTGATACCACCCTTGTTTTTTTTGTAACATTCAAAAGGTTAATTAAGTTTAAATTGTCAAATGCAAAACAATACAAAATAGAACAAAGTAAAATGTGAATGCCATGTAGCAGTAAACAGTACAATATGCTCAAGACAAAGCTCAAAAGGGGTAACATTGCTCATTAGGGAAAAGCACCATGTAGGTACGGTGGAGAAAATAAGTTTTTGATACACTGGTAATTTTGCAAGTTTTTACACCTACAAAGAATGGAGAGGTCTTTAATTTTTATCGTAGGTATACTTCAACTGTGAGAGACAGAATCTATAAAAAAAAAAAAAATCCAGAAAATCACACTGTATGATTTTAAATAATTAATTTGCATTTTATTGCATGAAATAAGTATGTTATACAACTAGAAAAACAGAACTTAATATTTGGTACAGAAGCCTTTGTTTGCAATTATAGAGGTCAGACGTGTCCTGTCGGTCTCAACTATGTTTGCACACAGTGCAGCAGGGATTTTGGACACACTCCTCCATACAGGTTTTCTACAGATCTTTTAGGTTTATGGGCTGTTGCTGGGCTTCATTGAGTTTCAGCTCCCTCTAAAGATTTTCACTTGGGTTCAGGTCTGGATACTGGCTAGGCCATTCCAGGACCTTGAAATGCTTCTTATGGAACCACTCCTTAGTTGTCCTGGCTGTGTTTTGGGTTAATGTCATGCTGGAAGGCCCAGCCACGACTTATATTCCATGCTCTTACTGATGGAAGGAGGTTGTTGGCCAAAATCTCGTGAAACATGGCCCCATCCATCCTCCCTTCAATACAGTGCAGTCATCCCGTCTCCTTTGCAGAAATGCAACTCCAAAGTATGATGTTTCCACCCCCATGCTACACGGTTGGGACAGAGTCCTTGGGGTTGTACTCATCCTTCTTCTTCCTATAAACACGACAAGTGGAGTTGTTACCAAAACGTTTTATTTTGGTCTCATCTGACCACATGACCTTCTTCCATGCCTCCTCAGGATCATCCAGCTGGTCATTGGCGAACTTCAAATGGGCCTGGGCATGTGCTGGCATGAGCAGGGGGACTTGTGTGCCCTGCAGGATTTTAATCCAAGATGACGTAGTGTGTTACTAACGGTCATCTTTGAGATTTTGGCCCCAGCTCTATTTAGGTCATTGACCAGGACCTCCTATGCAGTTCTGGGCTGATTCCTGACCTTTCTCAGAATCATCCTTGCCGCATGAGGCGAGATCTCTCATGAAGCCCCAGGCCGAAGAACATTGACAGTCATCTTGTGTTTCTTCCATTTTCTAATAATTGCACCAACAGTAGTTGCTTCTCACCAAGCTACTTGCATATTGTCCTGTAACCCATCCCACCTTGTGCAGGTCTACCATTTTGTCCCTGGTGTCCTTGGACAGCTCTTTGTTCTTGGCCATGGTGGAGAGCTTGGAGTGTGATTAAGTGTATGGACAGGTGTCTTTTATACAGGTATAAGTTCAAACTGGTGCAATTGATACAGGTAATGAGTGCAGAGCATAAGGGCTCCTTAAAGAAAAACTAACAGGTCTGTGAGAGCCAGAATTCTTGCTGGGTGGTTGGTGATCAAATACTTATTTCATGCAATAAATGCAAATTAATTATATAAAAATCATACAATGTGATTTTCTGGATTTTATCTCTCACAATGGAAGTGTACTTACAATAAAATTACAGACTTCTACATTCTTTGTAGGTGGGAAAGCTTGCAAAACCGCCAGTGTATCAAATACTTATTTTCCTCACTGTATATGGAGTGACCATGGCGTAAAAGTTTCCACAAACATACATGGTGCCTCTTTCTCATGAGGAATGTTACCCCATTTGAGCTCCATCTATTGCCTCTCACACAGCTAAACACTGAGGAGGTCCAAATAACCCAAAACAGTTGTCTGCAGATAAGTGTATTGTTTGGCTTTACTCTCAGTCACATTGTAATATTAAGTGAGTCAGATGAGACTTGAGGAACACTACATCTAATAGGTGGCACAGAATCCTAGTTTTTTTCTCTTGAACCTATGGATGCAGAAACGTGGATGATGATTTCATGACTTTTGATGTTATCTGTTTTTAGATCACAGCAAAAGCCATTAAAATGTATTGATTAAGTTGATACAACATTCTGTGCCGTGATAACATGATTTGTTATCTGTCAAGTTAACCTTTGTTACATCTGTATACTATAAAAAATCCACGCATGTCAAATGACTTTATTACATAACTTTAGCACCTGTGTTTTGTCATGTTGGGGATTTTGATGGTGGAATGACCAGTCTGTTGAAACCAGATGGACCCCATTATAAGTTACTGGGATGTGTCAGAATTTATTCTGCTCCATTTGAAAATGGATCTGTCATACCTGTCAATGCTGCATTAAGAATAGAAGCCAGAGTGAAGAGATCCTAAATACTTTCTTCTAACTTCAATTATTTTATGAAATATTCCAAAGGCAGTTGCTGTTTTATCCTCTAGCTCCTTCCAATTCAGACCTCTTTGAAAGGAACATAAATCAGGAGAAAATGGTTTTTTGCTATTTGAAGAGTTGGCAAAGACTTTTTAGCAAACCCAGTAAAAATAAAAATATACCATAAAACAGCAGCTGTGCTTTGGCTTCTGATGTTTAAAATGCAAATTTACATAATAGATTCTGATGGTCCTTAAAAAGGATTGCAGTTTAAGTGCTCAGCTAAAAAATGACACATCATCATATAACAGTATAGCCTATACTATACAGTGGGGAAAATAAGTATTTGATAAACTGGCAATTTTCAAGTTTTCCCACCTACGAAGAATGGAGAGTTCTGTAATTTTTATCGTAGGTACATCTCAGCTGTGAGAGACAGAATCTAAAAAAAATCAGAAATTTACATTGTATGATTTTTAAATAATTAATTAGCATTTTATTGCATGAAGCAAGTATTTGATCAACCTTCAAGAATTCTGGCTTCCACAGACCTGTTGGTTTTTCTTTAAGAAAAGCCCTCCTACTCTGCACTCATTACCTATATTAACTGTACTTGTTTGAACTCTTTACCTGTATAAAAGACATGTGTCCACACATTTAATTAATCACACTCAAACCTCTCCACCATGGCCAAGAACAAAGAGCTGTCTAAGGACACCAGGAACACAGAACTACAGGGCAGGACCTGGTCAATAACCTGAATAGAGCTGGGACCACAGTCTGAAAGATTACCGTTAGTAACACATTACGCCATCATGGATTAAAATCCTGCAGGGCAAGCAAGTGGCAATTTATCGCAACTTCGCAAGATTTTGGCCAACAACCTCCTTCCCTCAGTAAAAGCATTGAAGATAGGTCATGGCTGGGTCTTCCAGCATGGCAATGACCTGAAACACAGCCAAGGCTACTGAGGAGTGGCTCCGTAAGAAGCATTTTAAGATCTTGGAGTAGGCTAGCCAGTCTCCAGACTTAAACCCAATGCATAAACTAATTCTCAGTACAAACAATGTATAGACAGAGCCAATGTAAGGTATTTAGTTACTGTTTATTGTAACGTTTCAAGGCTTTATTTGAGTGAACATGGTACAAGAAGCAAAGATAGACACTTGAAACGAAGATGGGAAGGTGGACAGGAAAGGCCAGGACCACCGTGGGACAGGAGAGACAACAGCGGACACAGGTCACCACCAGGAGGGACTGCAGAGGACCACCGGACACCACCAGGAGGGACAGCTCAGGAACATGGAAACCTTCCAGGCGCCACGGCTCAGGAACACAGGGACCCTCCAGGCGGCACGGCTCAGGAACACAGGGACCCTCCAGGCGGCACAGCTCAGGAACACAGGGACCCTCCAGGCGGCACGGCTCAGGCACACAGTGACCCTCCAGGCGGCACGGCTCAGGCACACAGGAATCTTCCCAGGAACGCATCAAGGACAGGATGCAAGCGGCTTGAGGCAGGGAAGCGGGCCTTGGCCCTGCAACACCAATACTCAGGCCCAGACTGTTGGTAGGAGGTTTTCTTTTATAATATTCAGCAGATGATGTAGTGCTGCACCTGGCCTAGGCCAGTTGGAGGTTGTTAATGTTGCAGCACCGAACAGTTTAGAAAATTTCCCAACCGCCAGGATCAAACACACAGTTGCATGCAGGCAGGAGGCAGAGGAATTTGCAGATCGTGACAGTACCCCCCCCCCACCTTAGAGCCCCCCTCTCTCGGAGAAGGCTTGGGGATATGCGGACAATCGTTCCACCTGAGGACCCAGGTACTTTGCTTAAGACCAAGCCGAACAGCCACATCAGGAGTTGGGTCCTTCTTGAAAAAAATAGACTGAGCCAGACAAGGTAACTTTAGTATAGAGGCAACTATTACAGGGGACAAGCTAGTCCCCGGATGCTTTGGCTCATCCAGGGCAGGAGGCTTTGGGGAGCTTGAGAGAAACAGAGCTTGCGGAGCTGAAGTCCCATAAGCAGACTGAAACTGGTAACCAGATTTAAGCGGTGCAGATGGTACAACATCTTCAGAATCCAAAGGAGCTGTAGAACCAGCAGTCTGGAAATCACCAGGAGACAGGGATAACTTCATAACAGAAGACTCCGTAGGACCAGATGGCTGGAGGGCACCGGAAAGCACCGGAGCTTAAAGGCAGGATTCTAACACATCGGTAGAGCCGGACTCCTTCTCCCTTTGCTTGATGTCCACGTCTAGTACCACAGGAGAGGCGAGGCTTGGCAGGATTTTCTCAGAACCAGAGGGACCCTGAACAGTAGGCAGTACAGAGCCAGACCCCTTCATCCACTGAATTGGGTGGAACCAACACAACTGAATGAGGAGTAGACACCAGAATCAGGGAAGCCTCCTCTTCTAGGAGAGACAAGCAGACCTGCTGTGGCTTCTCCAAGACAGGTGGCACTATATCTGTGGAAGGCGTAGGTCGGACACTAAAGACAGTCGCCAGAGAAGGGCTGCGGCGAGAGTGCACCTTGACAGGCACGCACTCCCCCACACGTACATGCTCTGGGCGGGACTTGTGATCCCTTATGCTCAGTTGCAAAGCAAGAGAACACGAAGTTGGTCCGGGTACTTTGGTTTGGGCAGGTTCAGGCGCAATTTGGCTGGGTACTTGACACGACAGATCACATAGATCAGGAGACAATATGGAAATAGGATTAGGCAAATCAGAGGACATAGTGACCATTGCTGATACAGAGACAGATTCAGACATAATCTGAGCCGGTACTTGACCTGCCGAATCACACAAGGTAGGAGAGGGTGCCGAAATAACTGGGGTAGCTTCAGGGGTTCCAGGAGAAGATGTTTGAGCAATAGAGGATACAGAGTCTAATCTGGGCTCAGAAGCTGGGTCTGGCTGCTTGCAAACAGAAGCTCGAAGTAGAACAGAAGGCATAGGTATGGATAGAGGTGGTGCAGATTTGACAACAGAACGGTTGCTGGCACTACTGTAGGGCAGAGGTAGTAGACAAGGGAAGAGCCAAGTCAGAAAAATAGGGTATAGCTTCTAAGATCTTGGTGACTTTGAAATTTCTTCTGGCAGCACGGAATTTTGCGCTTCCACCAATAAAACAAGGCTTGGAGATTTTGAAAACTGGACCGGGTTTAGAAGGCTTGCGTCAGGACAGGAAACATGGGTAGTAGGAATGGAAGCCTCCATTATTTGAGAATTTCTAGAAGCAGTGTCCAAAGAAAAAAATTGAGGTCTCTTGGCGAACAACAGGCACAGGAGGAGCTTTAGGCTTAATAGCTATAGAATGAGAGGCAGAGAAGACATCAGGCGCAGAATTCAGCGATATCGGAATGGGTAGTGAAGACACAGATGCCAACTGGGACTTGGACTTACGAGTTTTGGGACGAGGTGTAGAAGTCAACTCGGCATTGGTACCACCAGGACTATGCGTGGAAACAGAAAGGCAGTCCTGATGAGCAGGTTTGCATGGTAGTTCAGTGGAGAGACTCTCGGTAATCAAGGAGGCATGTTCGTAGGAAAATCCTTTGCGTAGAAGCCGATACAGTAGAGGGTGGCCCCTTAGTCCTTGTCCGAAGTATTCTGCAAACCGATGGAAGTCAGCAGGGTTATAGTGGACTGACCTTACATTCCATGGATCCATGGCCTGCGTATACTGTAACGTTTCAAGGCTTTATTTGAGTGAACATGGTACTAGAAGCAAAGATAGACACTTGAAACGAAGATGGGAAGGTGGATCCTTGGGACTGGAGGCAGGCTCCACCTACCGCGACCAGGGAATTTATTCAGAATTACTATAAGAAACAATTACAATGTATAACTCAAAGGGACCCTCTGGGCAAAGCCAATATACTTGGTTGTGAAGTTCTCTGCTAGAGGAACTTGTTTCGGTGAACTCACTAAATTAGTTCAAAAGGGCCCTGGATACCTTTCTAAAGTGTAATAATATAACAAGTTGTGGTACCTAGATTTGTGGAGTAGACTCGTTTATTCGGGGATTTACTGTATGCTGATTGTCAGATTTGAGGTTGGGAAATCATTTTTCCCTAAAATGAGGACAATTGGCCTCACCTCAACCTCATGTTTTTTGTTTGTTTTTTTTGTCTCTGGATCAACGCTATAGCATAATAGGCTGAACTGGATAGAAGCGAGTCATTTTTCAACCTTACAAACTATATCACTATGTATAGGTAAAATTCTGTAACACTGGAATTCAAGAAGTGTAGAAACAATAACACAATATGCTCTGATGCTCCAAATTTAAATCCACATACAGCATTAGGAGGAAATGACATTTTATAAGATAAATATTTTGTTTTTTGAGCAACAAAAGTCTTTATTTTCGGGGATTTTTTTTTTCCAGGAAAAAGTCCTTAGTAAAGTCGGACGTAGTCAGGTCATTTAACGTGCCAAAGCCATTCATTCCTTCAGCTTGGTCCCTAAACTCAAAATTGCTAAAGTGCTTTGTACTTTATAGGTCTTGAACATATCAGGCAAGAACAACTACTACTTGATATTACTTGTCTGGTTAGCAGAATTGTCTGAAGGAACTAAAGCTCTACCTGACAGCCCTCTGAAAACACTCTTTACTTCAAAATTGTTATAGAGAGCTCTCTCCTGCACTTTAGCTGTTTCTTCCTGCTTTCTGGTCCAAATGCAGGAGGAAGCAACTAAAACAAACCAGAATAAAGCTCTAAGTTCTAGACTGTATTTACAGCACATCAAGAACATATATTAGAGATATATATTGGGGGGACCTCTGAAGAGATGCATTCTATGAAAGTCTGTGACATATTCCACTGTATATGCATACATGGTCAATAGTAAAAAAAAAAGAAAAAAAAAAGAAAAAAACAACTATGCAATCTATCGCTTCTTACTATACGCCTTTAATTGAAATAGCGTAGTCTACTATGGAGATGTTTAGGATATGTGCTCTGGGCTCCCTCTGGCATTTACATCAAAAGTAGACTCATAGGGCTGTGGCAGTATTCTAGTGTCCTTTCAGCCCAAAAACTGTTACAGCCCTGTTCTCTAGATGTATGAGCAGGCACACTCCAAAAGTAGGCGCAATTTGCGGCACCCGTGGTACTTTGTAATGTACCCAAGATGTGGGAGTGTCCCATCACAACTGTATGATTCTACATATTTATGATGGGAGGACAGAAACCCAAAAAAGTTCTTACTGTTGGAATAGGAGCCCAATTTAAAAGGGGTTTCCCTTTAGCCTGATTGTCATAGTGGAACTAGAATGTGCCAAATCTATGAACCGCAGTAGAACAGGTTCATATATTCTTCCACATTCTACAGTCCTTTAAATCTATTTAGAACGGCCTCTATATGTCTAGATTAAATATGTGGGGAGTGCATACAAGGCGGAACAAAAAATCAGTCAGGTACAGCTTTAGCCAAAAGCTGCAAAACAGTGGAGCTATTGGATGCCAAATTCTTCAGGGGCCTTTTGTACCCTTCCCACCTCTATGTGTTTAAAATTTTTGTGTTGCTCAAATAAGTCCCTGTTGGGTTCGTTCATTTTAACCTATTTAAAACTGAACATGTGAAAATATTTGGGTTCAAGGTTTCCCAAACTCAAATTTTCACTCTAACCATAACAATAACTCTAACCCTAAATTGTGGTTTGCGTTAGAATTTTATGGGTTAATTTACCATTTCTTGGCATTGCCAGTCCAGTGGCACTCCTGGTTGGGTGTCTCTTCTAGCTCAAAATCACTTCCGTTTACCATAACATGGTTTATCCCTATGTCATGGTTATCAGAAGTGATGCTAGACTGAAAGTGATGCCACAACATAAAGTGCCGCCAGACTGGGGTGCTGTAGAATAGTAAAGTAATCTGTAAAAGCCTTTTAAAAAACTTTAGCCTTAGCCCTAACGTCTTGGGCGATTTTTGGCAATATTTAATTCAGGACAACCTGAATCAAATCATTTAGCATTTAAAACTGACCCCAAACTAAAGCACAACACCAATGATATCCAAGCTGCCAAAATATTTGTATACAGTATATAAATGTAAGTGTAGATATAGTTATCTAGGATTTCACAAATTAGATTTTTTTTCTATTGCGCCCCCTTTACTGTGCATCAATATGAGTACAAGAGCCTCATTCTCATTTGTGGTGCTGTGGAAAAACCCTAATTTTGGCAGAATATGTGGAGAAAGCGCAACGTTTTGAGATGCTATGTCCAAAAACTTATTTTCGATCTTTATGGTTGTAAACCGAATCAACGCTTTACTGAAACCAGGCGACAAATTAAGGTGAGGACGTAATTTTTTTTTAGATGTTTTCCTTTTAGATAATTCAAATATTTTTAAAATTACAGCAACTTTCAGCCCAGTGATTTTTTTTAATGGTTTGCTGTGCAATCATGCAAGTAAAAGGCAAGTACACCCTTGTATTCTCCTCATGATCCCTTTTAAAGCGCAGCAAAAAAGCATTGTTTATATAAAAAATTTTTAAGTCGATGGGCCAAAAATCACTACAACAAGTGAAACAACCACAAATGGGTTAATTGTGGTAAAATAGGATTATAGGTAACAGAATTTAGAGCTAAATATCCCAGAACAATTTGTTTTTATTCCTTTTTTTTTTAAAGGCTCTTGATGTCTTGATCATGTTTTTGTTTTGGAAAAACATTTGGTTAGCATGTGACAGCTAGATTGATAAAATATTATATGTTGTATAGCCATGGAATTTCTAGTGTGCGCTCATATTTTGACTCGCTATACTGTGCAAGTTCTGGTATATTGATATAGTCAGTTCTTGTGTATTACCAAGTTGCCCAGTAAAGTACTCCAAAGCCCAAGAGGTTCCCCTTGAAGTATATTGCCACTTTTCTCCACTATTACACAGTGATTTGCAGATCTTATTATTGAAATTTTTAGCATACCTGAACATCTGCAATTACTTCAACTATTCAAATATTACACCTATCAATCAGCCTTTAAATGTTGAGACAGTCGTGAGCGGTGATCGTGATTATCTGAAGTGTACACGTTACCAATGTGTAAAGACATATTACCATAGGTTTAGAGGCAGCATAAGCATCCCTATAAGGATATAACAATTTATCAAACATATCTCAGCTACCTGTAGTGTAAAACTGGTGGGGAAAAGACTCTGGGGTCATCTGCAATCATATTGGATTTCTTAGGTTTTCAATTCTTGAATTTGATTTACAAAGGATATTGGGACAAAATGGTAAGTAACAGAGCAGCTCAGCCTCCTGCAGGTTAGAAGTTACTTTCAAACACAATAGAAGATTATGAGGCACACTGAACACTAAGACTATGTCTACACCAGGGCCATCCTTTCTATTGGGAATACTAGGCAGTTGTATGGGGGCCCAACAAAGACAGGGGTTCCAGGTTGTGAGTGTATGGCTAGAATGTAATCCTAGACATATGCTCTGGATCCCTGGGTAGGAGCTGATTCTTTAACTGTTTGTGTGTTCTTAGGATTTGCAAACACTTGAAGTCTATTGTGGAGCAGGAAGCTATTGGTTCCCTGCAATGTTAGTTAGTCTTATAGCTGCAGACTGCCTACGACAGTGTTTCCCAACTCCAGTCCTCAAAGCCCACCATCAGGCCATGTTTTCAGGATCTCCCACAGGATGCACTGACAATAATTAACACACCTGTGCAGAATGCTAAGGAAATCCAGAAAACATGACCTGTTGGTGGGCCTTGAGGACTGGAGTTGGGGACCCTTGGCCTACGAGACATCAGAGATGTGTCCCAACATAGGTGTCATGATAATATTGGTGTGCTTGGTGGTAGTTAGAGGCATGGTCAGGTATGATGTCAACTGTTTGGGCAGGACCCAATACTCTGCTATGCCCGCGAGCCCATAGAGCTTTTAAGACAACTCTTAAAGACAGCACTGAATTCTCATCGGATTTTTGGCGGATTCAGTACTTTGAATCCGCCAAAAATCCGACTGTACCCAGCACTGTGTAGACTTCAATAGAAGATCCATACTGTAGTCTACAGAGCATGGGTTTTCTACTGGAAGCGCCAGAAGATAGAACACGGCTTTTGGCGCAAACACTTACCAAAAGACATGGTACAGCAATGTTAAAATGATTTTGGACAGCATTTAAACATTGTTGTGTAGAATTAGCCTAAAAGGGATACCACTAGCAAATGTATGATTTAATGATATGACTTTTAGATCACAGCTAAAATAATTATTCAGTCAAATACTAAGGGCCACAATTATGAACCTGCTTAGGTCTAAAACTCGCTTTTTTGCCCATAGGTTACTATGGGCAAAAGAGTGAGTTTTAGACCTAAACCGTTTCATACATGTGGCCCTTAGTTTATAAAGTGGATAATACTCACTATTCAGGTTCTTTTAGAGTATAAAAATATCTGTGCTGCCAACAGCTGAGGAGCCCCATGCAACAGATTTCATGAGCTCTGCAGAAAGCTGCTGTGAAATCCATGAAACGAATCTATACCAAATTGTATAGACTTTAGTGATACTTGTAGATTAGTAGATTCAAATATCTGATTGTCTAAAATAAAAAAACAGTTTACTAATCTTACCAATCCCCTGGCACAACAATTCCAAAACTTTCCTGGTCCCCAGCAGTCTCTGCTCACCCGGCTCCAACAATGACATTTTAAAATATGAGACCACATTGCTACCTGATTAAGAAAGACTAGCCGGATTGAGGAAGCATCGGATCATGGGAGCAGCAGAGGACTGGTAAACGGAGCATGCTGCTTTTTATTTCATATGGTTGTCCTTCACTGTGGGTTTTGTTGTAGATTTGCGTAACTCCAGCATAATCTGCAACACCAGATGTCTTTTGGATTGGATTGTGGAATTTTCTTACCCACTGAAATTAACAGGGGAATCCAAAACAAATCCATTCTAAATCCACAATACAAACCGACATGGTAAATATTTTGAAATCTGCAACACAGGTTCCTTTTTCTGCAAACAATTCTTTCGTATGTGAATGAAATTTGAAAATATGTATCCACTTGCCGGCTACCATATTCTACTGTTCTGCATAGGTGAATGTGAATTTTACCTGCAAATTTGCCCAGGCTCCTTCTATCTCCTTATAACTTATGTTCCTATACTGTTGTTCGTTTGGATGGGGGGAATTATGGAAGTTACAGTCACAAATTAAATTTTCAGGTTTCTATAAAGTTGCCTTGGAGATTATCAAAAACAATGTTTTTAATTTCCACAAACAAGACCATGGGCTGTTCCTGGAATTGCAGTCCAGCTACTTTTAAAGGTTTTTTATGAGATATTTGAAAACCATTGTACAACTCATACAGGTAACTGTGGCAAAATAAAAAAATACAACCTGCACTCACTTCTGCTGCTACTGACTTTACAGCATTGTCAGTCTCCCAGCAGTGACCTCATGTACAATGATCCCAAGACTCTGCAGCCAATCACTGGCCCTAAGGATCTCTGTTTGCAGATATAGCACTTGACCTGGAAACCAGTGCAGTACCTGGGTTTGGGATGTTACGACCTCTACGCTGGACACTGTCAAGGTGTCACCACGTGTTACTGCCATCTGGAAGGGTTGGTAAGACACAGTGCATCCTAATGGGAAATAAATCCAGAGAGCAAGGGGTCTGCAGTAAACCAGTGCACGGTAATGGAGGAACTCAAGAGCAATGTAAATACAGGCAAGACACTAAGATGACATGTATGAACGGGGCTGTGCCAGTTTTCCAGCGTACTTTGACCCAAAAAACTGTTGTAGTCCTGTCTGTTAGATGTATGAATAGTTGTAGGCCAAAACTAGGTGCAGTCCGTACTAATCACTACACTTTTGAATGTGGCAAAAATGCACAAAGGTTTGGCACAAAACTTCCATACCATGGCTGAGACAAAGTTTGGCGCATAACACTCTATGCGCCAATGTTTGCTGCTTTACACTCTTTTATACATACTGTCATATTCTACACTCCTCTTTATCGATTTAGAATTGGCATGTCGCACTCAGTGGTTTCTCCAGTCTTCTTCCTGGTAGACAAAAGCTCTGTGCTGAGGAAAGACCTGGGCCAGCTTTTCCTCTCTCCTTTAGAAGGCTGGTCTGCTGGCTGAAGCTGGTGACTGAGGGACCAGGGCTCAGCCATGTGCCTGGCTTACTGATCAAAGGCCTGGTGACCCAGAATCTGTAGTTTGGTATTTTCAGAGCCCTTTTCTGGTTATACAGGCTGTCTTGCAGAGTCTCTTTTGGTGACTCAGTGTAAGATGCTGGTAGTGGATCCGCTGGACCACCGCAAGCGATGGTGTAAGCCGTACCAGAGGGCGGAATCTAAGTAGAACCCGGTTTTCACCAGAGCCCGCCGCAAAGCGGGATGGACTTGCTGCGGCGGAGAACTACCAGGTCGCCCCACTGGCGTGACTTGCTTGCGGTGGCAGCCAAGGCAGTGCGTGGTACAAAATCGTGAGACGTAGGCGAAGTCGGGGACAGGCAAGAGGTCAGGGCAGGCGGCAAAGGTTCGTGGTCGAGAAACAGGAGCGTAAAGGTTCGGTACACGGAAGACAGGCTACGAGGCAGAAGACGCTTTCTCTAAAGGCAGTACGGCACTAAAGATCCGGCAAAGGTGAACCGGAAGGAAGGAGGTTAAATAGGGTCACCTGCCAGCCTTTACCAATAATGGGCGTACTGGCCCTTTAAATCCCCGAGAGCCGGCGCGCGCGCGCCTAAGGCGCGGGCATGCGCATACCGGCCGGCCAGGAGGACGAGAGGACGCGGGAGCGTGGTCAGGTAAGGAGGGAGCCGGGACCCGAGCCGTGGAACCGGCAGTAGCCGCCGGGACCCGACGGGCGGCAGCACGAGTGCGCCCGCAGCCCGGGCGAGGGGCTGCGGGACCACTCGTGACAGTACCCCCCCCCCAGGCCTCCTCCTCTTTCTGGTTCGGAGGAACCTCAACACGAGACCGCGGTCCAGGATGTTTTCCTCAGGCTCCCATGATCTCTCCTCCGGACCGAATCCCTCCCAATCAACCAGGAAATGCCGTTTACCCCTAACCGACTTCATAGCCAAGATCTCTTTGACCGCAAATATGTTGGAGGCTACAGTCTCAGGAGAGGGGGGGCAACTTTTCTGGAGAAGCGGTTTTCACACACGGCACGGGCTATCAGGAGGGATACATGCTGAAAACAATTTGGGATCCGCCCTGGTGGGGTGGGTCAGCGGAACGTTTATACGCTTATGGATTAATAACGGCCTCAGGATTTTCAGAAGGGCCCAAGGATGCGCCCGCGGCCCAGCTTGTAGCTGGGGATTTTCAACCTTGACATATTTGGCAGGACAGCCAGAACCTTGTTTCACAGGAGCATAAGGTTGGAGCGGTTCACTTTCTGTCCGCCTGAGCCTTTCTTAGGGCACCGCAGCACGCTGGAGGGACTGACGAGGTCTGCTCCCACAAGCCCGATTAGTCGTGGACCAAGGCATCTAAAAGAGGAAACTCGGAGGGGGAGGGCAGAGGGAGGGAGGGGCGGGGATGCCGGCCATATTAACAATAATAGACAAGGGAGGCACGCCAGAAGCCCTGAGTCCAACGGTGTTGTATTGAAAACAATTCGGCAAGGGTAGGAGGTTGGCCAATAATCCTGGTGGGAGCAGAGAAACAAAATGACGTAAGTAGTGCCCAGAATCTGAATTGACCCTTTCTACATGGCGGTTAGATTGCGGATGGTATGAACGAAGCCGAAGAGAAGTCTAACTTAACCTGGCAGTGGGAGCAGGTGCGCAGGCCTGGAATTCCTGGACCACCGAAACCTGCACCCCACGATCATAAACAGATGGTCGCTGGGGCAGCGTGCAGACGGACACACGTGAATAAAAGAAAAGGGACGGCAAGACGTGGTGCCGGAAGGAAACCCCGGGGCAGTGGGACGAAGGGCGGACATATTCCGAAAACTATCCGTAATGACCCAGATCAAGGTTGTGGTACCCGAAAGACGGATGGAAGGTCGTGTGACTGAATGATTGAAATCCATCGCCGATGGGCTCCATGGAGAGAAGTACTGGGCGTCGGTGAGGGGGTAGCAGCAGCCCGGAAGGACTGTGGGGCCGGGGGTACCATATTCCCGAGCACAAGTTAGCCAACCAGGCATCCACGCTGTCCTTAAACTCCCTTAACGACGCCCACCGTCTTTAGACCGGCGGGCAGTTCAGGTCGTTCGTCTGCAGCGACGTCTTATAGACGTCGCTGCAGGACATCGGAGTTTGCGGCGGCGCCCGGGGGTGCCGCAGCTGCGCGGGGATCGCGGGCTGTACTACAACCGCCCCCGATCCCCAGAGCCATTCCTGCCAGGCATCGGTGAGCGGCAGGAAAAACCTCCCGCCAACCCGTATGCTTTAACCACTTTGATATGTGGCGGTGCGCCTTACCGCAGCGCCATCAAAGGCGCTCCACCTGCTCTGTGGGTGACTCGGCATCACCCGCGGTAGACACCCACCAGACGCCCGGGGGGGACGTTTTCACATTCAGACTCTGGGGACCTTGCGTCCGGCCCCAGAGCAGTCTGTGTAAACAAGCCAGGGACCTGGACGCTCTATGTATGCTGTCCAGATCACTGCCTGTGTCAAGTGAAACAGTTTAGAATGTATTAGGCATTTCATGAATATGCTACCTACATTACTAAGTGTTTATCAAAATAAAATAAATAACTGTAAAATAGTTTCTCCCTTCATGGATTTAAAAAAACAATTAAGAGTAAAATAAAAAAAACAGGAAAAAAAGTTCGTTAAAAAAAATTGAATAAAAATAAACATTTTTTTCATATAATTAAAAAAAGATGTCAATAATAAATAATTGTGCATATACTTTCACAAAATAAAAACTACACATTATTAGGTATCCCACATGACCGTAATAAACCTGTATAATTAACTCATCACAAGTTATGACAGTATGAACATATGTAATGGTGTAAAAAAAAAAAATAAAATAACCATCATTTTTTTTTTTTTTTTAAAAAGTAAAAAAAAATATTTGCAATTATTTATAAGCAAAATCTTTAAACTTTTCACTCATAATGCTACAACTCTGTCTCCCGAAATAAACGAGCACTCATTACAATTGCATCATTTGGATAAAAAATTACATAAAGTTTACACAACCTGTTGAAAAGCAAAAGAAGGCCAAAACAAAACTCAAAAAAAACTGTTCTGGTCATTACACTACTTTTCTGGTGTTCGGCCCCTCTCTCTAACGGGTTAACAATCTTTAGCCAGCCCTGGCACCAAGTCAGGAACTCGTTGATACCCGAGAGATCAATTGGAACGCCATCTTCGGGCCCCCAGGACTGTCCTGACATCAATGTGCTCAATGTCCACCCAATTTCAGTACTCTCCCTGCGCCAAGCGACCGGCCGACTCGTTAGGTTCTTGCCAGGGGGCTTTTGCCCGTGGAGGGACATGCTTGCTCTGGATCCAGGCGTTCCCGGAGGGATTTGTACGTTGGGGGCTGCGGCCTACTACTCCAGTGATGTAAGATGCCGCCTCGACCCCCAGAGAGTGCTTCCGCCCTGATCGGTCCGTTTCCGGACCTGGGCGACAAAATGGCAATCCGGATTAGTTAAATCTTGCAAAAAAAAAAGAAAACCACCGTCCCTTGCCGAGGATTGAGGCGCGGGGCCCCCCGACGGGAGTTTCTGAAAGGTTTTTTTGTGGTCTGTATTTCCCCTAAAAAGGGGATGACGACCCCCCCAGGAGATGCCGCCACCCCTTAGGGACATCTTGATAGGGGAAAAGCCCAAAAAATAGCATAGTTCCCCCTAAGCCGCCCGAAAAGGGTTTTCCCTTTGGGGAGAAAAACCCCGCGGGTGAGGGTTTTCCCCCTTTGGGGGACCCTTTTGAGTAAGGACACCCCCGGCCCCCCCACCAAAAAAGAGGCATCCACCCCAGAGAGAAAGGCTTCCAGGTGCCCAGGGCGGGGAACCCAAATGGGTGCGTAAGCATGGCTTACTTAAAACCCGAAAAAGGCCTCTTTCCCCCCCGGGGTTTTGGCCAACTTTTTGGGAAATTACCTTTTTCCCTGTGTAGAGCCACAATTGGAAGGCCCCCAAAGTGTACAAAGTGGGGTATAAACTCCCGATAGTAATTGGGCAAACCCCCAAAAAATTTTGTATGGCCGAAAGCCCAACAGTCGGGCCTTGCAGGATAGCCGACAGTTTGGGGGGGATTCCTTTGTGGGGCCTTGGTGGGAGACATGTAACCGAGGAAAAGGCAGACGGGTTTGAGGGAAAACCCGCTTTTCTCAAATTTTTGGCCCGTAAAAAGGCCCGGTTGCGTGAAAGGCCCGTTGCAGGACTGGCCCGCCCCTGTTTTAGATGGGGTCCGGGGGGTCAGGGGAAAAAAAAAAACCAAGATGCCCGCCCCCGGGTTTTAAACGAGGGACACACGGTAGAGCGGGCCCCCTAAAGATGTCATTTACGAACCCTGAAAGCCCCCCGCGGGGAGCTTTGCCCCGCCCCGGGAATGGCTTACTAGGAAACTCAAAGTGTCCGTCCCCCCGGGTATTAAATCCCCATCTTCCCCCTCTTCTTCCCCCAACGGTTCCTGATGGGGTTGTATGCCCCGCGCGGCCCAAATTTTGGGAGAAAAAACCTTGGCTCCCTGTAGACGATCAAAGAGCTCGGGAATTTTAGTGGCAAGGGATCCCGGGTTTTTTTCAAGGTAATTGGTTTCGGGCCCGGGGGGTAGCCCGATCCCTAGGGCCGGGAGAAAACCATCCTTTTTTTCTGTAAAAATAAAAACCGGGCCCCCGGGGCCGGGTGTGAGGGACTTGGTATAAAACCCTTTTGCGGGGTTTCTCAGGGATAAGTCCGACAGGGCCGGGAGTTTTCGGGTTTTGGACAAGGGGTTTTAAACCTCCCCCGAGGAGGAGGGGTCCCCAGGAAGGAGGCCAATGGGACAGTCATATGGGCGTTTGAGGAGGGGGGGGGTTAATTGGGCCCTTTTTTCTCCGAAAAAAAACCATCCGCCGTGCCCTTTGGGTTATTCACGGAAGGGGGCCTCCCCCTTGGGCCCAGAAACCTTTTTAAACTGGTGAGAGGGAAATTTGGCCTGGCCCCGGGCCCGGGGGAACTAAAGAGGCAGCGAATTCCGGGGCAGTGGGAAACCCCAAGCGCAGAAAACCCCCCCGGTTTTCCAGTCGGGGGTCCGGGGCAGGGGCCCGGCAGAAAGGGAAGGCCCCAAAGGAGGATCACTAGGTTTGCCCGAGGGGGGGACTAAAAGGTGTTTCCCCCTCCTTGTTTTTGGGCCCCCCCACGGGAGGGAAAAAGGGGGCTTGGCCCAACGTCCCCCGAAGGGGCCTCACTAAAGGGAGCTAAACCACTCACGGAGGATATCACCAAGGGCTTCTCCAGATGGGTCCCCCGAAAGACGTACGGGGACACCGGGGGGGGCCCTTTAAAAAAAAGGGTTCCCCGCCGGACCCGGGGAGTCAAAAAAAGGGGGGGCCCCCCAAAAAGGGTTTTTGGGAAAACCGACGGGGCCCTTTAAACCCCATAGAAGGGCCCTTGGAGAGGAAGTGTACAAAACCCAGGGACGCCTCCCCTTTTAACCAGGTGGGGGCTTTTTCCCCTGCCGTTTGTGGGCAAACGGGCAACCTTGCGGTGTACCGGGCTGGCCCCGAAAAGGGCAAAATTTTCTTGCCCGAGGGCCCCGGGGTAGCCCCCTTTTGGGGCAGATTTTGCCCGTCCACCTCTTTGGGTTTTTCACTGGTGGGGCGAGGGGGGGCCCAGTGAGGTTTTTTGGGAAAGGGACCGGAGCCAGGGGGGAAAACCGGCCCAGGGGTCGGGCGAGATCACTTCCCCGGGGTTGGTTTTCCCCCCCTTCCCTCGGGCAAAGGGGAACATCAAACCGGGGCTAGGGGGGGGAACATTTGCTTGGGGAGGAGGGAATCTCTCTGCCGGGCCTGGGCCCCTTTAAAACCCCCTCCCGGGACAACCCCTTTTTTGAAAAAAGTGGCGCTTTTAGAGCGGCGTCTTTCCCCAGGTCAGCTCTGACGCCGGGTCCAAAAAATGAACGGGCGTATTTCCCCGGACCGAGGGGGTCCCACCTGGCGAAGATTCTTTTAGAGAGGTCTCTGAAAGAGGATGCCCGTGTGGGCTTTAAAAGAAAATGGGGAAACCTCTGAGAAAAGCCTGTGGGTTTCGCCCGGGAAACCCCCCCCAAAACCCCCCCGCCCCCAAAGAGTGGAAGGCCACCTTCAACGTTTAGTGGGGGAATTTACCCGCCATTAACTCAATGTGCATAAGGGACTGGGTAATGAATCCCCCTTCACAAAATTTTGGGGTCCCCTTCAAACTTGTCGGGGGAGTGGTAAAAGCCCAAACCCAGAAGTCCCCGGTTTCGGGGGGAGGCGTTTCCCCCCAGGAGGAGGGGGTCGGGCCCGGGTGTTGGTTAGCCAGGAGCTGCTGCAGCCCCCGGGGGACAACTGGTTCAGCTGCAGGCTTTTTTTGCGCAAGTTGGTTTTTGACCCGCTGAGCCCCCTATCGCCGGGGAATCCGGGCCCCCGGGGGAAAGGTAAACCCTTTGGGGGGTTTCCCTTGGGCCGGAAACTTAATGTAACGGATTGCCCGGTAGTGGAACCGTTGGGCCACCCCCAAGCGAAAGGGTAAGCCCTTTTCCAGGGAGCGGGAAAAAAGTAGAACCCGGTTTTTTTACCAAGCCCGCTGGGAAAGCGGGGGTGGAAGTTTCTGCGGGCGGGGGGAACTACCAGGTCGCCCCCCTGGCGGGGGACTTGGGTTTCGGTGGCAGCCAAGGCCTGCCCTGGTACAAAATCTGAGACGTAGGGGAAGTCGGGGACAGGCAAGAGGTCCCGGCAAGGAGGCAAAGGGTTTGTGGTCCGGGGAAAAAGGAGGTTAAAAGGTTTTTGGGACCCGAAGACAGGCTACGAGGAAGAAAAAGCTTTCCTTTAAAAGGGAAATACGGCACTAAAGATCCCGGGAAGGTGAACCGGGAAGGAGGTTTTTTAAAAAGGGGGCACCCGCCAGCCTTTACCAAAAATGGGCGTTTTTCTGGCCCTTTTTAAATTCCCCCAGGGGGCCGGCGCCCCGCGCACGGGGCCCAAAGGGGCCCGGGGTTTCCGGGATTCCGGGCCCGGGCCCGGAAAGGCGAGGGAGGACGCGGGGGGGCGTGGTCATTAAAGGGGGGGCCGGGACCCCAACCCCTGGAAATGGCAGTAAACCCCCCCGGGACCCCCGGGCCCCCGGCCCCAAAAGTGGGCGCCCCCCAGCCCCCCGGGGAGGGGCCCGCGGAACCCCTCGTGACACTAAGGATCCCCGGTTTTGTATTTCCCAAAAAATCCCCCTTTTGGCCCAAATAGCAGTCCCGGGGTTTTGAGTTTTTTTCTGCTAACCACTGGGGCCCCTATCTGCCAAAAAAAACACTAAAGGGCTCCCGGGAGTGCTTGCCTTTTATACAGTTTCTAGATGGTCTACAATTTTCTAATGAAAGGAGTGGATGTAGAAGCAGAACCCTTACAACCACATTGTCACAATTTCAGTTTCTCATACATTTGTATAGAGCTTCCATTCTGGCCTATGTGAATTACTCATACAGTGCAAAGGTCACTGTCTGAGAATTTCGCTCCAAAACTCAGCTGTGCATCTTCTAGTAAAGTGGAAAGCTATCAACGTCTCAGTCCATAGGTAGCAAGTCTCAGAGTCTCTCAATATTAGCTGGCTATGTGTTAACCCTCCCCACACTGTAGATGATAGTGTCAATAGATAGAGCATATTATAATAAACAATTTAAGCTGAGTTTAACAATGTAAAACAGTAAAGAAGATTAGTAAACATTACAATCATTTTTTAAGAAAACATGGTACACCAAAATTTTCACTCACCAGGTGACTGGCTACATTGACGGCAGGATAGATCAGTATGGGTTATTTTGAAATTTTGTCCCAGTTCTTCAAAAACTCCTTAAAGTGAATCAATCACAGTTGTCATACTGCACTCACAGACTAATGACAAGAATGGAGCTGTTTCTGGTAACAAGCAGTCATGTTTTTCTAAACTTATAAAACCACTTTAAGCAACCATCTTTTGATATGGCACCCAATACTAAATCCACTCATCTCTCTGTGTCAGATAGTTGCTAAGCACGATTTGCAAGCCTGCATAAAATCGCTTTATGATTGATTCAAACAAAATGCATGAAATGTATTTAATTTGTGAAATTAATGCTACAAATAGCAGACCAAAGATAGAACACAATTATCGAGATGTGTTTGATCTTTCAGTGAGGAAGAAGCTGGCTACAGTATTGGCATTCTTGATATATTTGGCTTTGAAAATTTCAAAAAAAATTCCTTCGAGCAGCTGTGCATTAACATTGCAAATGAACAAATACAATTCTACTTCAACCAACACATATTTGCTTGGGAACAGGTAAGAAAATATAATTTTATTGTAAAGGCGTAATTTATTCACTACTCCGTTCCTGTCTTATATGACTGTATTTTTTTGACCAGGCTAAAAATGTTGGATGTTACTTATTATATTTTTTGTATTATTTAGAATCATTTCAAGTTTTATTTTATTATTTTAACTTCCTGACTGTGCCACTTACCACTGACCAGTCACATTCATTGTTTTTAGTGCATACAGGTTTTAAAACCTATAGCACTTTCTCACGCTTTGTTCTTCAAATTATTTTTTCAGATTTTTTCATGATACATGAGGCTTAATTTTTACTTTAGAATTTAATTTAAAATGGATATTGGTGATGGATATTCTCCTACTCCTTCTCACACCTCCCCTCATTAGTACATCTGTATTAATTGGAATAGCTGCCAAAATGACCCATTTGAACCGTGCATGCTAAATGCCACTTTTCAGGGGTCCATGATGTAGGATTACAATAACATTAAACAGATTTGATTCATCACATACAATATGTATTTGCAGAACAAACAATAAGTTCCCAGAACTGTTTTCCTTATACTATATAATATTGCAATAAGCCTATTAGACCCTGTAAGTGGCAGGCCCCAACAGGCTTAATCAGAGCCGGAACGATAGGTAGCGATGGTAGGTGACCACCTAGGGCTCCACTTCATTCCAGACAGGGAGGGGGTGCAGATAGGTATGGAGTGGGCTGAATTTTATATTGGGAGGTGTGGGGAGTTAAATGCTTTATTTGCCTATGGCACCAGAATACCTTGTCCAAGCCCTGAGCTTAATGCATGGCAGACCCAGAGGCCTTTATTTGGCCTCCAGCTGCCATGGCAAACATCAGCACCCTACAGCAATGGCAACCATTAGATTCTGTAGCTGCTACTGACTACCGCATCTGGGGGATTAAACGGCCAGGTTCGGAGCTACCTACTAGCTGGACCCTCGCTGTAAATAACAGCACACTCTGAGACCGCACCATCCCAATACCTCTCAGGAGATTTTCCAATTCTCTGTGATGCTCGGGAGGACTCCCCCTTTCTATGACAATCCAGGAAAGTTGACAAAATTGTCTAAACGTGTGCCAAATGTATCATACATGATGGCCAAGGTCATAAATCTGGAGTATTTTTAGACTGTCTAGCTTAAGTTTACACTGTATAATAATAATAATTATTATTATTAGTAACCAACTGGGTATACTATGTTAATTAATGTACTGAATGCTAAAAGCAAAGCCAGGTCAGAAAAGGCAAAAACAAGTAACACTTTTTTGAATAAAAAAGCAGTAGAAATTATAGATAAGAGAGTCCTTCTAAAGCCTTGCACACCATGGGGCTGAAGCCTCATCTATCAAAACTGTCTAATAGAAAAACTTTGTTGGCCATAGCAGTCAATCAGAAGAGTTTTTTCTCATATTGCCTTGGAGAAATAAAAGCTGACCTCTGATTGGTTGGTATGTGCAACAAAGACAGTTTTACTATTAGACAGTTTTGATAAATGAGGCCCCATGTTATTTAATCCCTTCCCACTGTGTGGTCATAGTAATATGGCTCTATGGGCCACATGTTTGAAAATTGTCTACGTCTGAAATTCACTGTGTTGCCCATAGCAACCAATCAGAGCGCCTCTCTCACTTTTCCAGAGCACTATATCAAATGAAAGGGGCACTCTGATTGGTTGCTATGAGCTCTGATTGGTTGCTATAGGCAACAAAGTCAATTTTAGACTTAGACAGTTTTCATATATGTGGCCCTATGTTTTTTTCCTCCTTACCTCCCAAGAGCCATAACTTTTTTTATTTGTCCACCTTCAAAGACATATGAGGGCTTTTATTTTAAGTTCGGGACGGGAATTTTAAAAGGGAACCCTTAATAGATGTAAAACCGCCCAAAAAATTTGGGGCCGGGTTGGAAAAAAAATAGCCTTATGGGTTCTCTACCCCTCTCCGGGATCAATTATATATTATCTGTATTCTGCAGATTGAGACAATTCTGACAATACGAAACATGTAGGGTTTTCTTTGTTATAATATCGCAAAAAAAATAAAAAATCACTTATAATGTTTTTAAAATTTTTGCCCATTTTCTATGACCTATAACTTATTTGTACTTCCACCTAAGGATCTGAGCCAGTGCACATTTTTTGCAATCTCACTACATAGACCCTTACTGACATATATCATACTCAAACATCAAATCTCAGTAAGGTGTTATTTGTATTTATACCAGCAAATTGACGCACATACATTGAAAAAACCTTCTCCTGCGCACATGCTGCAGTTTTAAAAAGTTAAACACAGATCCTTTCTTTAACCACTAGTAACGGAGGACATGACGCAGATGTGAACAGAGCCTTATAGTATTATTCATGTTTTATACCCAGTCATTTCCAGTAAAAAGATTCTCTCCCACTAGGATTAATCAGGATATTTATTTGACACTTATACATATCGAGCCTAGAGCAGATTCTCTTGTTGTAAGCACCAACAGATTGCAAATGAGCTACAGAAAGCGGGGATATGAACAATTTCATACCTAATGTAGTGTGAAACCTCGTATCTCGCACATACAGTATCTGGACAGTGCTGGATGCAGCTCGCCTATGTGTGCACAGTCAGAGCATTTGCAATGCAAATCCGTATGAATTAATTTACATTGCCAATGCACATAGCTATTTGTAACTGGCGTGACCTCTGGATTCGCTCCTGATAGGTCAATTAGAGGAATACGTTTGCTCTGCGTAAATGCAAATCATCTTGTGAATTATTGATGTAATTAGAGATTTCCGCTTGGCAAGTAACCACTTTGCGGCATAAGCCCTATTACTCGATGTGACCCAATAACCATGTTACTCATTGTATTAGTTTGTAGTGTACCTTTTAGTACACTAATGCTGCTGGGTAGAATGTTTCATGATTTCACACCGCGGTATACAGGCAGCCCTGGAATTACAAAGCCTGACTTTCAAAGAAGTCATATTTATGAATGGAGGCTATGGTTGGGCATGATTTGGAGTGCGACATCAGAGCATGAGCAAGGCCAGGATGAGGTGTGCCATAGATTTACCCCAGCCCTTATACAAGAATAAAAAGACCTTCCACTGCGCACCCCATAGACTTAACCAATCAAGGTGTACAGAACCAATATTATTTCCTTGAGGGACAGAAAGTGAGGTGAAATCTGATTAGGGGCATAGACAGCAAAACAAGCGTTACAAAAGTGTTAAGCCTTCCCTTTACTAACCTAAACTAAAATAAGAAATTTTAGCTTTGACTTAAAGAAATGTTCCCATGATGTAAGTGTACTGCACTGTACTGTAGTACTTTTTGCCTTGTAAGAACACCCCTTTATAAATGTACCTGTTCCAGCTTAATCATAAATTCAACTTAAAGGAGTGTTCTCATCGTGCTGTTTTACAGAACCACAGTCAGCTTCAGACTCATACATGCTGCTCAGGCTGTGGGTAGTTCTATAGCAGTAATTGTACCTGTTCCAGCTAAATCATAAATTCAACTTAAAGGGGTGTTCTCATCGTGCTGTTTTACAGAATCACAGTCAGCTTCAGACTCATACTTGCTGTCCAGGCTGTGGGTAGTTCTATAGCAGTAATTGGTATTTCGGCTCTACTGTTCCAAGCTGATCCTGTTACAGTGATATGAGTGCAAGAGGTTTATAATCTCGAGTGCACAAAGCTAAAAAACTCAAAAGGGTTAAAGCTTGTTATTAAGCAATATAAACTAGCTTCTGTATTTCAAGATAAGGAACATAGTATGGAGTGATGTTACCATCCCGGCCACTGCTGCAGCATTTAAAAGCAGAGAGAGGGAAGTAGGGGAACTTGTGTACAATAAGAGGAGTTATGATCTGCTCCTAACTCTGAAGAGAAGCAAAATCAGAGCAGCAATGTATTTAGTAATAGTCATTATTTACCTTTTCCAACATCTTTTTAACCAATCAGTGAACCAAGAATACCCCTTTAAGAACAAAGCTAAAGTGAATATGGAACCTGGGTCCTGTTTTAATATCATTTTCAAATTAATATGCAGCTTTCTTTAGCTTGTAGCATGCAGTCATATTGCCATTATTGTGGGCAAAGCCAATATTTCTGTATAGATGATTGCCTCTGCATTTTGAGATTATAGTGCACGTGTATCTATAAAGATGACCTGTGGCCATTCCTGACATGTATATTTGTTCCATAGTTTTTTATGCTGTGTGGCTCACCCGCTTTTCTTTTTATTACCAATCTGTCAGCTGGGTTTTACCAATTAGAGGGATGTCCTACACTTTCTGACATTGTCAAATCAGTGCTGACAGTACATGTAATGAGCTCATGTAGAAGCTTAAAAGGTTCAGTCAAAGGCTTATAAGTAGCAGGGATCAAAATAATTTTAACTAGGGGCAACATCAGCACAATCGTTGCCCTCAAAGGGCTGTTTGTAACTATAAGACTTAATAAAATTTAAGTACTCTGTAATATATTGATAAATAACCTGAGACTCCCATATGCACCAAATGGAAGTGTCTCCCTTTTTCTGGTTTGCTGATAAATCAATTTAAATTTCTCCACCAGAGATGTTATGGGGTGCCATGTGTGTCCTAAGCACCAGAATTCTTACCTTGAAAGGTGGCTAGGATGCGTAGGTAGGGCTGTCAGAGCTGTGTCACCACCTGTGAGGTGCTCGGCAGGGCTCTGAATCCAAGATGGCATCTGATCCTTCTGTTGGCTCCACCACCATTGTCAAGTGCTGGCTGCATCCTCCAGGGAAAGTGGAGAGCCAGTCCTTATTCATCTGGACCCTGTACATCCCTGCTTGCTGACTCAAAGTTTTTGCAAGCTGCATAAAATGACATGGCGGACTGGATTCACCCTGTATCACATGACATGGGATATAGAGGCTTTACCGGCAAAACTGCAAACTAAAGGAAAGCAACAACAGGCACATATTGTAACGGTCTGGAGGTGGATCCGCTGGACCACCACAGGCGATGGCGTAAGCCCACACCAGGGAGTGGAATCTAAGTGGGTCCCGGTATTCACCAGTGTCCGCCGCAAAGCGGGATGGTCTTGCTGCGGCGGGAGTCCACCAGGTCACTACCACTGGCGGGGCTTGCCTGCGGTGGCGGCCAAGGGTAACGAGGTACAGGATCGGCAGGCAGGCTCGTAGTCGGGGGCAGGCAGGAGGTCAGGACAGGTGGCTCTGGTTCGTAGACGGTAGACAAGCAGGAGGTCAGGACAGGCGGCTCTGGTTCGTAGACGGTAAATGTAGGCTGACGGTCGGTACACGGTAAGGCAAGACTGGAACAACTAGAACACTTTCACCACGGGGAATATACACAAAGGATCCGGCGAGGGCCGGCAGGAAGAGGCCGGATTTTAAAAAAGGAGCAGTGCCCGGCAATAGCCAATTACCGGCGCACTGCCCCTTTAAATTTCAAACAGCCGGGCCGTGCGCGCCCAAGGGCGGAGCCACGTCCTGGGAGGCCGAGACTGACTGAGCAGGAGCCTGGCCGGGTAAGTGAACGCCGGCGGGCACCGGGACATGAGCGGACCCCGAGCCCGACGTGCGGGACGGGGCTCCGCTGGGAGCAGGGGCACGGACGCACCCGCGACCCGGGACAGTGGTCGCAGGGGCATCCATGACACATATATAAGGCTGAGATCACCATTACACTCTGCAGACAGATGGTAGTGCCAGAGAAAGTGAGGAAGAGATGGAAAATAGCTGGGAAAGATGAGAACCACTGAGTGATCAGCTAAGAGGGTGGAGAGAAAGCTGTTGTTTGTGACTTGCCCCATGCAAGGCTGAAAAGGAAAACTGTGAAGGCAATGGAAATGGAACAACTTCCCAAGGATGAAGGAATTTATTACCACAGAAGGACTAAGTGTGGAAAAACATGGAGACTCTCGACCCATTGGCGTGCCACCAAGGAAGTATAACGTCACCACATTCAAAGCTCTGCTTCCATGGAGTCGGAGGGTAAAAGACTTGGATTGTTTAATATGTTACTAAAAATTACTCTGGCTGCTTTTGTTCTTATCCAAAAAAAACATACTTGTCAACCCTCCCCTTTCCTGGAGATTCATATAAACTGGGATGCAAATGGGACTCACAACCAACCACAAAAATGGGCAGTCCTTGGTGGATCAGAGGCATTTCTGGGTCGGGGCTTAAAGAATTGTTTCACTACAAAGATTAGCTTTCAGCATATAGGAAACAGTAAGTTAAGTAGTTTTCCAAATGCATTGCTTTGTGTTGAGGAGATAAGAGATTTTATCAGCTCTGAGTGCACACAGGATTCTCCGCTTCCATGTTCTCCCTTTATCTGTTTTATCTTGAAAATCTTGAAAACAGAGTGTGTTATCTTTAACAAACAAAGGAGACTAATTATATGTATACTATGAGCTCTGAAGCTCTCTGCTATATAAATAAGATCTCCTGCTCTCATGTCAGTGCAATTAGAAGAGCTGATATGCTAATAACTGTTATAGAACCACCCACAGTTTTACCACAAAGCGAGAGTATGCATGAATCTAAACCTGTCTGTGCCTCAGTGAAACAGCATGGTGAGACAACCCCTTTAAATCCATCATAATTGTGAGAGAAGACATTGGAAAATATCCTTCAGTGTCTGATAATTACAGGCTCGGCATCAAACTAACTGCCTTCTAACAAAACATATGGTTGCATTAAGAGAGGCAGCACCTGTTGAGCTATAAGGGTGACTGCATCAACTTTAGAAACTTTCTCCTCTAAATGTGTAGATGCTGAGAGCCATATAGCACTCAATCATTCCAAGAATGTCATGTAACTCACAAAATCAGGTTTTAAACTTTGCTCAAGGGTCAATGATATGGTCTATACCACAACTAATAAAGTTCTACACAACAATGCTAATTTATGTTTACTGGATAAATGATCAAAACAATAAAAGCTGCAGTTAAGACTATGGTCACTTGGCGTATTGGATATTGCAAGATGATGTGTGTTTTAGATGTATTCGCTAGCCAGCACGTACTTCTAAAGCGCGGAGGTGAGGGGGACATGGCCCCAAAAGACCTCTATTATCCCCCGCCGTTTACGCTGGGAAGAAGGGACATGTCACTTCTTTCCTCCGGCATTAAAAATGCGTCAGGGAAGACAGGCGCACTTCATAGCTCTATATGAGAGTTATGAATTACTGTAATTGTGGGCCGCATTTCAGGTGTATTGAAGCCCCATTAATTGCCGAAATGTGCCCTGCAATTACGCCGTGTAAACATACCCTAAATGTTCACACAGCGAATAGGCTGTTCTATGTTAGCTAGAACTTCAGAAGAGAAGAAGTCCTGATTGCTAATTGCAGCTAACACTTGGTAATTACAGCGTGGGATTGAGCCGCCACTCCTTAGACACTGCAGCTAAGATGGCTGCAACATCTAAATCAATGAGAAACGGTGCTGCGCACCATTCCCCACTTCAGTCGGCGTCCATGGAGAAATCGCGGGGTCCCGATTGGTTAACATAGCAGCTGGAAGCCTTGTGAAGGCTTCCATCGCTGCCATGTTTTCGGTTTTACTACTTCCTGCCCCAGGGAGAAAAAAAATGTTTTAAAGTGTAAAAAAAATAAATAAATATTAAAAGCTCAAATCACCCCGCTTTTGCCATTTTAGAAATAAAAAGATAAAACAATAAAAAGTTAAACATACTTGGTATCGCCGCATCCGAAAAAGTCCGATCTATTAAAATATAACATAATTTCTCCCGTACACTGTACACCGTAGAAGAAAAAAAATCATAAAACATATTTGCGTTTTTTTGGTCACTTCACATCTTTATTTCAAAAAATAAAAATTGAAATAAATGTAATAAAAAAAGTTGCATGTATTACAAACTGGTAGCAATAAAAAGTACACTTTAGCCCCCCCCAAAATGTCCCCTCACTTACGTCCCTAGGTGTTAGTATAAAAAAGTTTTTGGTCACAGAAAATGGTGCCGACATGCAAATTTCATAAATGGAAAATGTTTGGAAGTTTTTTACGGTACCAAAACATAATGGAAAGCCTACGTGCTTGGTGTTGCTGGATACGTATCAACCTTGAGAATACAGATAACACTTCATATCAATGCAAAACAAACCAAAAATAATGGCACAAGTACGTTTTTTTCACATTTTTGGGGGGTTTCCCAATATTTTCTATGGTATGATGAGTGACACCATTAGAAAGTACATCTTGTCCCACAAAATGAAAGTCCTCATATATCTATGTAGATGGAAAAATAAAAAGTTATGGCTCTGGGAGGCGAGGATGGAAAAACGAATGTGAAAAAAAAGTATTAGAGGTATAACCGGGAGAAAGAGGGAGATTGTAATTTATGGTGTGGAAAAATAAAAATGAACATGTTCAATCTTTTGAGTGGATCCTCTTTAGATTCTGCTCTGGCAGGATTGACCCATTTAAATGGAGCTAACCTGCTTCTAAATCAGAGTAGAATTCCACCTCTGTAAAGTAAAATTCCTTGTCAGAAAACCAAGGTGTCACCTCTGATGTCTGCCAAGGATTACATGTAGAATTTTTCGGTGAAAATACCCTACGAAAACTGAGATCAACTTACATTGGACTTCTTATCTAGGAGGCGTCTAAAGGAGTCATGATGCTAACATGGACATGTGTATTATTTTGAGGCTCTAGGTAATCTGCCTTCACCCAACGGTTAGACGAGCTATGATATATAATTAGTGGTCAGTCTAGGACTTTCTTTGTACTATGACTTTGAGTTACTTTCCATGAGAAGAAAATAAAGCCAGTTTGAATGAAAATCCTCTGTTTTGCATGCTGCCAAGTCCTCCCTATCTTCTGATATGTATATCTTCTGCTCCTTTTAATCTACAAAACTCTTGATTTCTGCACTGTAACATAAAAAGATGATTGGCCACTATCATATACATGTGCCTGATCATTTCATGATGAAAAAGACCTTTAACAAGCCATGTGTGCTGCACAGTTTACAACCTGTTATAATCAGATTCATCATCAATAATATTCTTTCCGAAGCCCCAAAAATGTCATCTGGGACACATTACTGTTGTAGATTGTATGGTTTCTAGATTTATGCTTAATACATATTTTTTTTCCTTTTAAGAATGAATATTTAAATGAAGATGTGGATGCCAGAGTTATCGAGTATGAAGACAACAGGCCGCTACTAGACATGTTCCTGCAAAAACCAATGGGTTTACTTTCTCTTCTTGATGAGGAAATTAGATTTCCCAGGGCAACTGATCAAACGCTTGTGGGTATGTAGAGTAGTATCACATAATTTTAATATAGCTTAAAAGCAGTAATTTACTTATAATAATTGCATAGAATTTTTATTTTACTTATGTTACTTCTATAGCGCTTCTATATTCCACAGCACGGAACAGAGATTGTCACCGTCAATAGCTGACCCGAATAGGGATCAAAATCTAATTTCCTTGCTTCAGACAAACACCTTATAGCCAATATCTTTAGTTAATTACTTTTTAGCTTATTTTTAGAGTATGAAAGGAAACCAGAGATCACAGAGGAAACCCAAGCAAACACAGGGATAACATGCAACTGTCATGTAACTGTTGTCCATGGTCATATTCAAACCTAGAACTTCAACACTGCAACCCTGTGTCTATAAAGATAATAATTTTAGGCATGGGAGAGGATCCATAGAGTGAATATGAATATCAACATGGTTCCACAGATGTTTAATGGGATTCAAGTCTGTGGAATTAGGTGGCCAAGGTAGTACTTGGAAGTCTTGGTCATGCTCTTTTAATCAATGTTGGATACTTCTAGCCAAGTCACATGTTGCATTGTTTTACTGGAAGATCTAATGTATCCCAGTAAAGACAATCTGCTTGTATGAGTGTACATGATCTGCAAGGATGGATTTATATTCAAAGCGGTGGAGAGTGCCTTCTAACTGGATGAGTGAACCCAGACAATGCAGACTTTTTGTTCTCTGATGTTTCTCACCTGACACCCCTACGACCATCAGTTCAATGAAGCAGAAAATTTGACTCATCAGAGAAAGCAACCAAGATTCCAATTTTGATACTGCTGTTAAACTTGAAGTGTTTTTTGCTGATGCAACTTCATTAGCAGAGGTACAGTGACCATGCGTCTACTTTTGAGCCCCATACGCAGTAAGGTTCATTGAACTGTTGTTTTTGAGACATTGGCACATTTGACGGTGAGCTGTTCCAATTTAACATGCCGGCCCATTCTCGTACACCTTCGTAGCTGACGTTCACCTTTCATATCAATGACATATGGTGCTCTACAGTTTCCACATTACTATTGTGCAATAGCATCACCATACACTTTCATCAAAGCTACACACACACAGCTCACAAACTATGAAGATCCAGAAATATTGCCACCCTTGACCCGAAAGCCAATAATCATCCCCTTTTGTCTTTTCTGCTCTTGACAGCAACGAAGAATATATGGGCAGACAGCCTATCACTCAGTTTATATACCAGCAATCCATGTATCTTCCTTTCTGATCTATGTGCTGCGAATGTTGAAAGTAGGAAGTGGTCATAATAACTTGTCTTACCTATTCTGTGCAAAAAGATGACCGATAAATAAAAAAGTTGAGCATATCCACATGGTTTTATTGCATAGCTCCTGTTTTTGATAAAAATGGACCTAGACCACTGCAGATCATCTGTCTAGTTAATCTGGTGATGGACAATATACAATAATGATGCGGGTTTCCTGGTTCTTCTCCTAATTTTCCTCTTCAATGTGTAGTTAAGTAAATATTATATATTTTATGTACTTTACAGAAAAATTTTAAGATAATTTAAAGTCTAAGTATTTTTGGAGGCCAAAGAGGGTGGACTTAACATTTGGGATTCATCATTATGCAGGAAAGGTAAAATGACATATTAACTTACATCTTACTAGTCATGTCAAAACCGAAAACTCTTAGAACATTCTATGTAAATGGGTATATTTTTATTAGTATTGTGCTTTAGATTCGGTTCGATGTCCAATTTGATCTAAATCTAAGCAATTAATTTCATGTTGGCTTAAATTAAATCTTGGTAAAAAAAAAAAAAAAAAATCACCCAAAAGTTAACCCAAACCATAACCCTAAGTTGGGGATGGGGTTTTATTTTTTGCAGGGTTTTAGGGGTTAACTTCCACAGTGCTTCTTGTTCTTCTGGTGCAGCATCACTTCCCGGCTGACATAACTTTTGGTTACCATTATACAGGGTATTGGGAACTGGAAGTGATAGACTGCAAGTGATGCTGCACTGGGAACACCATAAAATGGTCAATTAACCACTGAAAAACCTTGACTCTAACCCCAACTTAGGGTAAGCTTTAGAAACAAAAATGTCCCAAATCCAAATTTTTTCACAAGTTCATTCGAACCATTGTTGAACATAACAGGGACCTACTCAAGCAACACTAGTCTCTAAGTAAATAATTCTACAAATGTAAAGAAATGTATGGGTTTCAAAATTAAAAAGCATTTTCTACTTTATAAACACATAAATACTTTGTACTGTTAATAAAAAGGACACTACAAAATAAAAGGGGTTGCACATAATTAGAAAGGCATGGCTGCTTGGCTCCAAAAATAACACTACACTTGTTTGGGATGTTTTTCCATGTATTACTTTTTTTGAAGAAGACACGGCATATAATTTTTTAACTTGCAGTTACACATTTAGGGTGACATGTATGATCGGGCTTTTCGCCTGTTTTCAGGCGTATAATGTGCCTCACTGTGCCGGCTCCGTTGTCGAACGCAGTAATTCGCTGTTAGGCGCAAGCTTCGCCACTTTCTTATACGTCTAATATGAAGGGGCGTTCTGGGGCGGGACGCACCACATTCGAAATCTCCGATGCATGTATGAATGTGGGTCGGCAAAGTGAGGCGCATTAGAGCTCCGACAGGCAGACCAATTTCAATGTGGTCTGTCTTTCGGAGGCGTCGAAGTTTTCCCTGCATGTATGAGCACACTTGGGAGACGACATACATCAGGGCGCAGTTTTCACGGGAAAAAACGTGAAAACAGGCGCCTCAGCGTGCCGATCTTCATACATGTTCCCCTTAATATCCAAATGGTTTACATCATAGAGTACATTGCCCTAATACTACCATCTTCAGTTCTTTTTATAGAGTTAAAGAACTGATATGGTGATTATCCATTGTAGAACTAGGCACCTTGCATTACATTGATATCACATTGATTATTACGGGAATTGTGTAATGCTCTACTTCCCCATGTTACATGGTACCCCACAGATTAGAGCTACTCATTTAGGGTCTAGGCAGCAGTACATCTTATGATAAGCTTATTGTCAAGGAACACAACTTATATACCAAAATGTTTTCACAAGGCATAAGTACTTTCTGCTGTGTTCTATTACCAAGATCCTATTTGAAGGGAATTTTATCAGATACTTTGTCTGGAAAAAAAAGTAGCTGTGTGGTCAGGTATGAAGTGCACCCTCCATATTGAACTGATATTCCTTAGATCCATCAAAGAAAATTGTGAGGACCTATCCTCATTCATTCACATCATTTGTATCCACATATAATTACATCATAAACTTTATTATCATTGTCTACATACTCGAATCATCAACCCATCAGAGTATCCCCCATGGGAGTATCCTATGTGCTTCTCCTTGTAGAGACCTCCAACTCCTGAAAACACTCATATGGGCCAGCCAATGCTCCCTAGTAGAGACAAGATGTAACAGGAGATCCATAAAATCACTATGTAACGCAGTGTTTAAGGACTGCAATATTTAGTATAAGTGATAATGCAATTACCTGTCAAAGTCCCTTAGAGGAACTACAGTAAATATTACATAAAAAAAAAATAAAGAAATGTTTGAAAAATGTAAAAAAAAAAATAATGTGAAAAAAGTTTATTATTTGTTAATTCTGAACTAAAACAATATCATGTTACTCATCCCGCCCAGTGAATGATGAATTTAAGCAAAAAAAAATTTCAGAAAAGTACCCCAGATTAGTATCAATAAAATATACTTTAAGTTGCAAAAAATTAGCCATTGTACAGTCCTTATTTTAAAAAAGTTAATGGTTTTAGAAAATAGTGATGAAAAATAAACTTTTTTAAAAAAGAAAGTTTTTTTTAAAAAGTAACAAAAAACATAAAACTAAATAAATTATGCATCATTGAAATCTTACTGTCCTGAAGCATAAAGATAATGTAATTTATAACACATGGTAAACTCTGTAAAAATACACCCCCCCCCCAATTAATTGGGCAGCTTTTCAATATATTAAATTGTAATTTAATATATACCGCTAAAAATACAAATTGCCTTGTAAAAAACAAGCCCCAATACAGCTATGTTGACAAATAAATTAAAACATGATAGCTCTTGGATGTTGGGAAGGAAAAAATTAACAACTAAAATCAGAAAACAATGGTGTCCTTAAGGGGTTGTTGGGTTTGTTTAAAAAATAAATAAGAAGCTCCTGGTACCGCATTAAAATAAAACATCTACACTCCCCTTCCTCCATCGTAATACTGTGTTACTTCTTTCCTTTATTTATGGTGTTCGTATTCTGAATGTTGACATCACCGCTACAGCTACTTATTGGCTGCAGTGGTTGCGTCCCACTCATTCCTATCACCACCCGGAGTGAACAGCGCTGAATGGTAATGGAAGCAGAGACACAGGAACATTTAAAGAAAAAAAAAACTATATTCACCTTCCTCCATTCCTCTGTTCCAGAGTCCCTCCAATTCTTTGCTTGTAGGGATTTCACTGCCCCTGATTGACTGCTGGAATAGAGGAACGGAAGAAGGTGAGTATATGTTTTTTGTTTTTTTTTCTTTAATGGGACACTTATTCCAATATATGTTTTAAAAAAAATCGTACAACCCCTTTGAAGCTTCATTGTGGCCATTACCTAATGATTGGTTGACTCCAATGGAAAGCATAAAGGAGCTAGCTTTCTTACTTCTGGATTAGAGCATGCTTGCATATTTGTACATGGACAGTAAGGACTTGCACCAAGTTAGCCCTCCCAAATGTCAGCCAATAGGACAAGTGGTCCTCCAAGGGTCCTCCTGCTCACCCACAAGGCATACATAATCCTTCTGTCCCAGGGTCCATTATTATGATGGTATGAAGTGGCACCATGAGGGGCCTCTTTTCTATATGTTCTTCATAATAGAAATGATGAATGTAGAATATTTAACATCTACAAATCTAAATAATCCAAAAACTTCAGGCGACATGCATGAACGGGACTGTGCCAGAAGTCTGGTGTCTTTTCAGCCCGAAAACTGTTGCGGTACTGTTTGCTATATTTTTAATGAGGCTTACTCAGATATCAGGCACATTACAGAGTGTCCGCTGCACTTTGTAATGCGCCTGAGATCAGGGAGGGGGGCATGCTGGAGGCCTGTCACACTACAACCGTGCAAATCTTCACATTTATAGCAAATCCAGGGGCATTACTTCTTGGACAGGTAGAGCACCTTAAAAGTGGTTTATCTGAGCCTGAATTGTCACTTTGTAGCTAGAAAGCGCTAAATCTATGACCCGCAGTAGAACAGGTTCATAGATTCAGGCGCATTCTATGCTACTAATGCGTGCCAAAAAAATGCTGCCTGGTGCCAAAAATCATACATGTCGCCCTTTATGTTTTCCTAATTTCATTGCTTACGCCAACATTTGCATTATAATTAGGAACAAGATTTAATCACACACAGTACTATTCACATAAGTAAAATCTTAAATAATCCTTAAATCCTAATGACGGCTTACACTGACATTCCAGGAACTACCTGTTGGGATTTAATCATAAAAATCAGCTGCTGAGTCTTGTGGTCACATTGGAAGCTATAGCCGTCATTACACATTTTATTCTATGTCAAACACTTTGGTTTTAACTACATTTTCAAATAAAACAGAAA
>JAODAL010032520.1:0-46830 GCA_025379985.1 Phyllomedusa bahiana | reverse complement strand
TGGGGGGTGGGGGCTGTATAGGCAGGCAGGCTAGGGGGCTGTAATAGGCAGGCAGGCTAGGGGGCTGTATAGGCATGCAGGCTAGGGGGCTGTAATAGGCAGGCAGGCTAGGGGGTGTATAGGCAGACAGGCAGGCTAGGGGGCTGTAATAGGCAGGCAGGCTAGGGGGTGTATAGGCAGACAGGCAGGCTAGGGGGCTGTAATAGGCAGGCAGGCTAGGGGGCTGTATAGGCAGGCTGGGGGCAGGTAAAATAAGAAACAGTTTACTTACCCCTGTCCACGCTCCCCCGACGCGCCGCTCGCTCCTGTCTGCTTCTCTCCCTGCAGCCTCTGCGCTCAGCGCGGGCGGCGCGGTGATGTGACGTCACCGCGCGCGCCCACGTGACCACAGAGCGCCGGCAGGGGAAGTAGCAGGGCGGAGCGAGCGTCGCTCCGTTCTGCTATCTCCAGCCAGCGCTGCCTCTGAACGTTCGGGCCGGGGGGCCCCGGTGTTCAGAGGGAGTATGCGCCAGGCCCCTCAGCTCCCCGCCCGCCGCAGTGAACTGTTAAGTTCACTGCCGGCGGGCACAGGAGCGGCATTACCGGAGTAGCGGACTCGGTAGCAGCTGCCCCGGGGCCCCCCTAAGCGCAGGGGCCCCGTAGCAACTGCTACCCCTGCTACCCCGGTAGTTACGCCCCTGGTTATATGATAGAGGAGAGGAGCTGAGCTCTGTGATATATAGGGTTATATGATAGGGGAGAGGAGCTAAAATCTGTGATATATAGGGTTATATGATAGAGGAGAGAAGCTGAGCTCTGTGATATATAGCGTTCTATGATAGAGGAGAGGAACTGAGCTCTGTGATATATAGGGTTAGTTGATAGAGGAGAGAAGCTGAGCTCTGTGATATATAGGGTTACTTGATAGAGGAGAGAAGCTGAGCTCTGTTATATATAGGGTTGTATGAAAGAGGGAGAGAAGCTGAGCTCTGTGATATATAGGGTTGAATGATAGAGGAGAGCAGCTGAGCTCTGTGATATATAGGATTTTATGATAGAGGAGAGAAGCTGAGCTCTGTGATATGTAGGGCTCTATGATAGAGGGAGAGAAGCTGAGCTCTGTGATATATAGGGTTATATGAAAGAGGAGAGGAGCCGAGCTCTGTGATATATAGGGTTCTGTGATAATGTAGAGAAGCTGAGCTCTGTGATATATAGGGTTGTATGATAGAAGAAAGAAACTGAGCTCTATGATATATAGGGTTATATGATAGAGGAGAGAAGCTGAGCTCTGTGATATGTAGGGTTATTTGATACGTTAGAGGAGCTGAGCTCTGTGATATATAGGGTTATATGATAGAGGAAAGAAGCTGAGCTCTGTGATATATAGGGTTATATGATAGAGGAGAGGAGCTGAGCTCTGTGATATATAGGGTTATATGATAGAGGAGTGGAGCTGAGCTCTGTGATATATAGGGTTATATGACAGAGGAGAGAAGCTGAGCTCTGTGATATATACAGTAGGGTTATATGATAGAGGAGAGAAGCTGAGCTCTGTGATATATAGGGTTATATGATAGAGGAGAGTAGCTGAGCTCTGTGATGTATAGTGTTTTATGATAGAGGAGAGGAGCTGAGCTCTGTGATATATAGGGTTTTATGATAGAGGAGAGGAGCTGAGCTCTGTGATACATAGGGTTATATGATAGAGGAGAGGAGCTGAGCTCTGTGATATATAGGGTTATATGATAGAGCAGATACGCTGAGCTATCTGAGATAGATGGTAATAAAATAGAGGAGAGAAGCTGAGCTCTGTGATATATAGGATTTTATGATAGAGGAGAGAAGCTGAGCTCTGTGATATGTAGAGCTCTATGATAGAGGGAGAGAAGCTGAGCTCTGTGATATATAGGGTTATATGAAAGAGGAGAGAAGCTGAGCTCTGTGATATATAGGATTTTATGAAAAGAGGAGAGAAGCTGAGCTCTGTGATATGTAGGGCTTTTATGATTAGAGGGAGAGAAGCTGAGCTCTGTGATATATAGGGTTATATGAAAGAGGAGAGGAGCCGAGCTCTGTGATATATAGGGTTCTGTGATAATGTAGAGAAGCTGAGCTCTGTGATATATAGGGTTGTATGATAGAAGAAAGAAACTGAGCTCTTTGATATATAGGGTTATATGATAGGGAGAGAAAGCTGAGCTCTGTGATATGTAGGGTTATTTGATAGGGGAGAGGAGCTGAGCTCTGTGATATATAGGGTTTTTTGATAGAGGAGAGATGCTGAGCTCTGTTTTATATTGGGTTATATGATAGCGGGGAGTAGCTGAGCTCTGTGATATATAAGGTTATATGATAGAGGAAGGAAGCTGAGCTCTGTGATATGTAGGGTTATTTGATAGTTGAGAAGAGCTGAGCTCTGTGATATATAGGGTTATATGATAGAGGTATAGAAGCTGAGCTCTGTGATATATAGGGTTATATGATAGAGGAGAGGAGTTGAGCTCTGTGATATATAGGGTTATATGATAGAGGAGAGAAGCTGAGCTATGTGATATATAGGGTTATATGACATCTGAGCGTAGCTGAGCTCTATGATATATACAGTAGGGTTATATGATAGAGGAGAGAAGCTGAGCTCTGTGATATATAGGGTTATATGATAGAGGAGAGAAGCTGAGCTCTGTGATGTATAGGGTTATATGATAGAGGAGAGGAGCTGAGCTCTGTGATATATAGGGTTATATGATAGAGGAGAGGAGCTGAGCTCTGTGATACATAGGGTTATATGATAGAGGAGAGGAGCTGAGCTCTGTGATATATAGGGTTATATGATAGAGGAAAGAAGCTGAGCTCTGTGATATATAAGGTTATACGATAGAGGAGAGAAGCTTTATGGAAATAATTGTTGACTCCTGTCGCTGCTTTCTGTTCCTTGTTCTGTATTATTTTTAGCATAGAACTTTTTTGTCGTTTTGCCCTTCTCATCATCCTATCTACTACCTATATCACAGCCATGCTTATACTATCATGTAGTCTATAGTTTACAACATCCATAAAATCAGAACAAACATCTTTTGTAATAAGTTCTGTCCTCACTGTATGACGACTAGCTGCATTTTCTGAAAAAAAAAAAAAAAAAAGATGGATGTATAGTTTAGAGGCCCTTTACAGGTCACTCTTTTCCTCTGCAAACATTGTTGTGCATCAATGATACATCATGGGTGTGACAGCAATACTATCCCTTGTCACCGTGGTCAGAATCTTATGAGCAATTGACACCAAGCTAAGAACCATATCACTTATTTATAGGTTATGATTATAAAACAAGCACTTAGTAAAATAGTCCATAGACTTTGTATCAACTACATATAACTGCTCCTAGTTATAGTGACTGGAGGCTTCTGTTTGGTTGTTTTCTTTGTATATTTTTATACCTAATGGTAAATGTTAGTATACTTAACAGTGGATTGAAATTGGCCAAATTATTAATAAAATATAGCTCACGAACAAATAAATGAAGACCTTCTATCAAACGTCAATGCCACTTCTAAAAGACTTTATATTTTGAATTATAAAGTTCTTTATGTTTTTTTTGTAAGTAATGAAACTTTGTATTATATCTCATTACTGAATCGTGACATTTTTCTCACTTATAGGCCTCGTTCACATGGCTTATTTGTCCGCGGATTGGCGCCGTACTCCGTGCCGGATTTGCGCTGCAGTACGGCGCCAATCCGTCGGAGTAATTACGGTAATCCACTGCTCAATTAGAGAACAGTAGATTCCGTCGCTCCTCACCGCTCGGCGAATCCGCCGCGGGGGGAGAAAGTGACATGCACATTATTTACGGCGCGTACGCGGCGTAGATAATGACAGTCTATGGGGCCAGGGAGCGGCGCCCCCGCCGCACTCCGGCCCCGCCCCCATCCCGCCCCTTATTCACGCCAGATTTGCAAGCGCAATCCGGCTCACAAATCTGCCGTGAATAAGCCGTGTGAACACGGCCTAAGGAATCCTCACTCCTCTTTATCAGGTTGCTGATTCTACACTAATGCTGCTCAAATCTGTCCTGTCAACTGAACTTGTACAAAAATTTGGGTTTGAGATGCCCTGTATCCACATTTTTAAATCTTTTCTTCGCTCCAACCCTAACTTTAACTGTAACCATAACCCTTACCTTTTATTAAGATAAGGGTTAGGGGTTTTAGGCTTTTTTAAGGCTAACTTATCTCTCCCCAGGTTGAAAGGGGCCTTGATTCTGACATCACTTCAGCTCCAACATCACTTCTGGTCTAATGTATCTGGGACTGAAAGTTGGTAATGGAATACTGTCAGCTACTTAATGCTGCCCGCACAATGTGCAGGGAGATGAGTCTGATGTGCGGGGAGATGAGTCCGATGTGCGGGGAGATGAGTCCCATGTGCGGGGAGATGAGTCCAATGTGCGGGGAGATGAGTCCAATGTGCGGGGAGATGAGTCCAATGTGCGGGGAGATGAGGCCAATGTGCGGGGAGATGAGGCCGGTGTGCAGAGAGATGAGGCCGATGTGCAGGGAGATGAGTCCAATGTGTGGGGAGATGTGTCCGATGTGCGGGGAGATGAGTCCGATGTGACGGGAGATGAGTCTGATTTGTGGGGAGATGAGTCCAATGTGTGGGGAGATGTGTCCGATGTGAGGGGAGATGAGTCCGATGTGCGGGGAGATGAGTCCGATGTGAGGGGAGATGTGTCCGATGTGAGGGGAGATGAGTCCGATGTGTGGGAAGATGTGTCCGATGTGAGGAGAGATGAGTCTGATTTGTGGGGAGATGAGTCCAAAGTGTCGGGAGATGTGTCCGATGTGCGGGGAGATAAGTCCGATGTGCGGGGAGAGATGAGTCCGATGTGCGGGGAGATGAGTCCGATGTGCGAAGATATGAGTCCAATGTGCGGGGAGATGAGTCTGATTTGTGGGGAGATGAGTCCAATGTGTGGGGAGATGAGTCCGATGTGAAGAGAGATGAGTCTGATTTGCGGGGAGATGAGGCCGATGTGTGGGAAGATGAGTCCGATGTGCGGGGAGAGATGAGTCCGATGTGCGGGGAGATGAGTCCGATGTGCGGGGAGATAAGTCCGATGCGCAGGGAGATGAGTCCTATGTGTGGGGAGATGTGTCTGATGTGACGAGAGATGACTCCGATGTGCGGGGAGATGAGTCCGATGTGCGGGGAGATGAGTCCGATGTGCGGGGAGATGAGTCCGATGTGCGGGGAGGTGAGTCCGATGTGCGGGGAGATGAGTCCGATGTGCGGGGAGATGAGTCCGATGTGCGGGGAGTTGAGTCCGATGTGCGGGGAGTTGAGTCCGATGTGCGGGGAGATGAGTCCGATGTGCGGGGAGATGAGTGTGATGTGCGGGGAGATGAGTCCAATGTGTCAGGAGATGTGTCCAATGTGCGGGGAGATGAGTCCGATGTGTGGGGAGATGAGTCCGATGTGTGGGGAGATGAGTCTGATGTGCGGGGAGATGAGTCCGATGTGCGGGGAGATGAGTCCAATGTGTGGGAAGATGAGTCCAATGTGTGGGGAGATGTGTCCGATGTGTGGGGAGATGAGTCCGATGTGCGGGGAAATGAGTCCGATGTGTGGGGAGATGTGTCCGATGTGAGGAGAGATGAGTCTGATGTGTGGGGAGATGAGTCCGATGTGCGGGGAGATGAGTCCAATGTGTGGGGAGTAGTTTTGAGCGATTACGTTGGCTATCGACATCGGGCGATAGTCGATAGTCGGCCACCATCGATAAGGTTTTTCGATAGTGAGCAGTCGATTATGAGCGATGACCATTAAAGTCTATGGGAGAGCAACAACACCTTTATTCTTACACCCAAACAGGGCTGAGAAGTTGGAATTAACAGCCACAACAGTCAAATGGATACCTGCTACATCTTAGGCACAACACTTAGGCTATAAAAGCCACAGAAAAAAAGTCACACACCATTCACTATCCCTGTCTTGTACCACAGCATGATCCTTAAACCTGCATCACCCACAAATTAAAAAGTGCCAGAAGGCAGTATTATTTGAACCATCATTTAACTTGAACTGGACATTGAATATCCCTGTCCTGGAACGCAGCATGACCCTAAAAACCTGCATGACCCACAGATTAAAAAGTGCCGGAAGAATGTAGTCTTTGAACCACCATTTTATTTGAACTGGACATTGACTAGAACTGTCCTGGACCGCAGTATGACCATTAAACCTGTCTGACCCCCAAATTAAAAAGTGCCGGAAAAAGGAGTCTTTCAACCACCATTTTAGTTGAACTGGACATTGACAAACCCTGTCCTGGACCGCAGCATGACCCTTAAACCTGTCTGACCCACAGATTAAAAAGTGCCGGAAAAAGGAGTCTTTCAACCACCATTTTAGTTGAACTGGACATTGACAAACCCTGTCCTGGACCGCAGCATGACCCTTAAACCTGTCTGACCCACAGATTAAAAAGTGCCGGAAAAAGGAGTCTTTCAACCACCATTTTAGTTGAACTGGACATATACTGTCCCTGTCCTGGGCCACAGTATGACCATTAAACCTGTCTGACCCACAGATTAAAAAGTGCCGGAAAAAGGAGTCTTTCAACCACCATTTTAGTTGAACTGGACATTGACAAACCCTGTCCTGGACCGCAGCATGACCCTTAAACCTGTCTGACCCACAGATTAAAAAGTGCCAGAAAAAGTAGTTTTTCAAACACCATTTTAGTTGAACTGGACATTGACAACCACTGTCCTGGACCGCAGCATGACCCTTAAACCTGTCTGACCCACAGATTAAAAAGTGCCAGAAAAAGGAGTCTTTCAACCACCATTTAAGTTGAACTGGACATTGACTATACCTGTCCTGTGCCACAGCATGACCCAGGGCCAGAGTTACAGTGGGTGCAGTGAGAGCCCAGGCTGGCGTCCGTCATCTATTAACACGCAGGTTAAAATGCCCTGATGACGCAGCAACGAAAACTGTCGTGCTGAAGCAGAGTGCGGAAGCGGATGTGTGAGAACTCCAGCCTTCCTCAGTACACAGTCAAGACCTGGGTAGCGCTTGCCCCTCCGTATGAGTGCGGACCAATTGAGCTTCACTTGGAAATACTGGTGGTTAACGCTCCTGTTACACCCAGGTGCCCTTTTTCTTGGCATTCTTTTTCTCATTTTACTCAACGTGCTGGAGGAAATTGTCTCTGTACTTGGTTCTCTGTCCGTGCTCCATACTCCATGTCCTCTGAATAACCTACATCTGGTCAAGTTTTCCTGTACCTCCCTTGTACAATTCAGAGGAATTTTTTTACCAGCTATTTTGTACATGCAAGTTTTTTAGTAGTTTAATTCTAGAAAACACATTTTTAAAATAGGATGGAATCCCACCATGTCTTTGTTTCTCTTTTTTTAATTGTATTAAATGGGTTGTCTCAATACAGGGATTGATAGCTATGTTAAAGTCATTTTGCAATATGTGTCCATTAACAGTGTCCTACCTATTCCTGTTTCTGACAGCACCATCACCCTTGAGCCACTCTTGACAATTGTGAAGAACAAATGTCTGTTAGAAACAACATTTTTTTATAATAGGACCTGTAGTATAGCTGCATTTCAAAGCAAAATGCCCCCAAAAAATTCAAGCATGACCCTTGACCACTTTGACAATGTGAAGAACAAATGTCTGTTAGAAACAACATTTTTTTATATAGGACCTGTAGTATAGCTGCATTTCAAAGCAAAATGCCCCAAAAATCAAAGCATGACCCTTGAGCCCTTTGGTCAATTGTGAAGAACAATGTCTGTTAGAAACAACATTTTTTTATAATAGGACCTGTAGTATTGCTGCATTTCAAAGCAGCATGACCCAAAAAATTATAAAAATGACTTCTCAGCCACTGTTAAAAATTGTGAGGGAGAAATGCCACTTAGAAGCCACATTTCTGTTCCAAAGGACCATGATTATTTCTGTATCTCACAGCTACATGACCCCAAAAAATTATAAATATGACTTCTCAGCCACTATTAAAAATTGTGAGGGAGAAATGCCACTTAAAAGCCACATTTCTGTTCCAAAGGACCATGATTATTGTTGTATCTCACAGCTACATGACCCCAATAAATTATAAATATGACCTCTCAGCCACTATTAAAAATTGTGAGGGAGAAATGCCACTTAAAAGCCATATTTCTGTTCTAAAGGACCATAATTATAGCTGTATCTCACAGCAACATGACCTCAAAACCATTGACAATGCGAAAACTTTTTAAGATAAAGTGATTTAATGGAATACGGTGTTGTCATGAAACCTTGGTGTCTTTTACAGTCTCCTCACAGCAAAACCAGCAAAATGAACTATTGGGAAAAGAGAATAAAAATTGCAGTAAGAAATGATCATTTTAAAAACATTTTTCAAGAGGACCATTTCTGTTTGAAGAGGAATGTGAAGTAGACCGGCAACTAATCGGTGACCTCGGCAATTGGGGCCACAACATCATCAGAGATCCATGCCTGATTCATCTTGATGAAAGTCAAATGATCCACATTATCTGTGGAAAGCCGGATGCGTTTGTCTTTAATGACTCCTCCAGCTGTGCTGAAGGTCCGCTCAGATATGACGCTGGCTGCTGGGCAGGACAACACCTCTATGGCGTGACGAGCCAGCTCGGGCCAATCTTCCATTTTGGATACCCAGAAGTCTATTGGGTCCGGAACACATACAAAAACATCGGTGTTGAGAGGCAGATAGTCGTGCACCATGATCTTAAGCTGATCTCTGTGTGTTGGATGTGTGCCCTGCATTGCATGCGTTGGTGAGGTGGTAAACAAAGATTGCCAGAGGTCACCCATTAGGCTTCTGCCACCTTGCCTGCTGCTGCCGCTACGCCTACTTGGCACTCTACTGCTGTCACGTCGCTGATGTTGTTCCACCGTGACATTTGGGGAACGTGAAGCAGACGCAACAGATGTCTCCAGTTGATTAATCAGCAAGGTCTCCATTTCCTGCATTTTACTCTCTATTTGGGTGGGTGGAAGGAAAGTGCTGAGTTTTGTTTTGTATCGGGGATCCAGGAGGGTGGCCACCCAGTAACTGTTGTTCATTTTGATGGCCTTAATGCGAGGATCATGTTGGAGGAAATGGAGCATCCAAGCACTCATGTGAGAGATGGAGCCTTGATTTCCCAAGCCTCTGGGTCGAGGGGCACTAGCAAACTGATCTTCCTCATCTTCCTCCTCCGCCTCAAATTCGCGCCAACCTCTTTCCAAAGCAGGGACGTCGGTAACATCGGTGTCTAGGAATACCTCCTCCTCCTCCACTGCCTCCGGCACAGCTTCAACACAGCCCTGACTTGCCTGAGATGATGCACCCTGAGAGCTGATGCGCCACCTTGCACTAGCTCTGGACCCTGAACCACTGCCTAATGAAGACCGATGAAATTGTGAAACTGTCGGGCCTTGTGGATTTGACAGAGAGAAAGGCTCCGTGTCCGCATCTGTGTCCGTCTCCTCCTCCGTCGCTGGCGGGACCTGTTGTTTCAGAGTGTCCAACGATCGTTCCAGAACTAAGATCACCACCATGCTCATGCTGACAAGGGCATTGTCCGCACTGAACATTTTGGTGGCTTCTTCAAAACTGGCAAGGATGGTGCAGAGCTCTTTCACCTGCCTCCACTCTCGGTGGCTCAACACCCCGAGGTCCGCACCGCTGCTTGTCAGGCCATGTGTCACTTCGTACTGCGTAATGGCATTGCGCTGCTCCCACAATCGCTGGAGCATGTGGAGGGTGGAATTCCAGTGTGTTGCCACGTCAACAATGAGACGGTTGACGGGGAGGCCGAGCTGACGCTGCAACGCAGCCAGGCGGGACGAAGCAGGGTGCGAACGGCGGAAGTGCGAACTTAGACTTCGAGCCTTCCTCAGCAGGCAGTCCAGACCCGGGTAGCTCTTTAGAAATTTCTGGACGACAAGGTTCATGACATGTGCCAGGCAAGGGATGTGCTCCAGCCTACCGATCTTAAGGGCAGCCAGCAGATTTCGCCCGTTATCGCACACCATCTTGCCTGGCACAAGGTTCTTGGCACCCAGCCAGCGCTCGGTCTCGTTGCGGAGAGCCGTCCACAGCTCCTGACCTGTGTGTGGACGGTCTCCAAGACAGATTAATTTCAACACGGCCTGGTTTCTCTGGGCACGTGATGCCACCAGAGGACCTTGGGGGAAGAACCCTGCACCATCCCTGCGGTTTTGAAGAGCGTGCGCCAAGCCTGAGAGCCACCGTCACCCCCAGGGACATCCACCCAGCTCACCCAGTGAGCTGTCACAGAGATATAGCGGCCTTGGCCGTGCTTACTAGTCCATGTGTCGGTGGTCAGATGGACTTTTCCGGACACAGATGCAGACAACGCGCTTGAAATTTTAGATGACACGTGGATGGCCAGGGCAGGGACGGCTTTTCTGGCAAAGAAATGCCTGCTCGGCATCTGGTATTGGGGGCAGGCAAGGGCCATGACGTGGCGGAACCCATCTGTGTCCACCAGACGGAAAGGCAACATTTCCAAGGCCAAAAGCCTGGCAATGCCGACATTCAGGCTTTTGGCTTTGGGATGGTTTGGGTTAAAGTGTTTCTTCTGCTCCCAAACCTGGAAGACAGAAGGCTGGCTGCTAGACTGGCCGCTGTATGGCGTGCAGGTCATCAAACTGGCGGAAGGAGAAGGGGTAGGATGGGTCTCTGGTGGTGCTGGTGGTACTCGGGCGACGGTGGAGGCTGAAGCGGAGGCTGATCCCTGATCATGACTCTGAGAGACATGGGCAGCTGAGGAACGCTTGGTGGTGGCGGAGGAGGCGGAGACAGAGGGTGTGACAGTGGTTGGAGGCCCGGCGTCGGTCTGGCCTTTTTTGGCCAAGTGTTGCCTCCATTTCAACTCATGCATTCGCTGCATGTGACTAGACATGTTGGTGTTTAACCACCTAAGGTTCTTGCCTCTACGTCTGCGTTTACGGCAAAGGCGGCATATTACATCTCTGGGTGAATCAGAGGCTTGGTCAAAGAAGTCCCAGCCTTAAGAGGTCCTGGACATTTTGACGGCGATAAAGCGGGAACGGGCTTTGCGCTGACCGTGGCTGGCGGAATCATATCAGCGGACTTCTGCGACCGCCCTCTCCCTTTTTGAGGCGGAACCCGTACTGACACTACCCCATCGTCTTCCTCCTCGTCCAGTGATGAAGCGCTCGCAAGCAAATTCTGCTGAAAAGACCACGTTGGATCCGCAATGTCGTCATCATCATCATCAACACAGGTGACTTCGTCGTCCTGACATTCTGCATCCAGAAGCTGGGGCTACAAGCAAGAGGGACTGCAAGGCATTGCCGACTGCCCCGGATTTTTGCCGATTGACCGGCTTCCTTCTCCTCCTCTGATGGCATCAGTAACTGGGGGTCAGAGCAGAGAAAATCATCCTCTTTGGCCTGTTGATCTTTTAACATGCCTTCTGACCCCAACCGCATTTTGACATCAAAGAGGTCTTCATAAAATGGATTATCCACAGTGGTGGGTACACAAGTTGACATTTGGGCTGCTTCATGTTGGACGGATGCTGGTGATGCTGATAACGACATTTGTGGCCGTGACTGGGAGGACAAGGAGGTAAGACTGCTGAATGCAGGTTGCATTATCCACTGAAGGACAGATTGGCGACGCTGTTCGTTACTGAGATTCAAAGGGCCCTGACCCAGCGATGACAGGCCTGACGGTCCTGCAACTGATGATCCGCTGGCATGCATGTTGTTGCCAGCACTGGAAGGAGCACCTTCTCTCGTACCTCTACCTCCATGTCCTTTCCCCCTCTTTGCTCACTTACCACCTGAATTTCGCTCCATATTCAGAAATATACAAATTTGAGAAGGTATGGAAGAGTTTTGGAAAGTCTCTTATTAAAAGACGGCAAATCACAGCTATTCTCAAATCCCTCAAATCAAAACAAAATTGCTGGATTCAAATATAACTGCAAAGTAGATCTATCAAGTCAACAAAGCTGGCCTGCGCCAAAGTGAAAAAACACGTATCTGAAATGTATTCGGACAATAAAAGGTATTTTTTTGCACCTATGAATTCACCTGTGGTGACTAAAAAATTGCAGTATTCACTTTTAATTGCAAGGTGCCTCAATGAACAAAGCTGCAGTGCACAAAGTCAAAAAACACGTATCTGTAATGTATTCGGATAATAAAAGGTATTTTTTGGCACCTATCAATTCACCTGTGGTAACTACACAATTGCTGGATTCAAATTTAACTGCAAGGTGGCTCTATCAACAAATCTGGACTGGGCAAAAGTGCCAAAAACACGTATCTGTAATGTATTCGGATAATAAAAGGTATTTTTTGGCACCTATCAATTCACCTGTGGTGACTAAAAAAATTGCAGTATTCACATTTAAGTGCAAGGTGCCTCAATGAACAAAGCTGTAGTGCACCAAAGTCAAAAAACACGTATCTGTAATGTATTCGGATAAAAAGGAATTTTTGGCACCTATCAATTCACCTGTGGTAACTACACAATTGCTGGATTCAAATTTAACGCAAGGTGGCTATCTACAACAATCTGGACTGGGCAAAAGTGCCAAAAACAGGTATCTGTAATGTATTCGGATAATAAAAGGTATTTTTGGCACCTATCAATTCACCTGTGGTGACTAAAAAATTGCAGTATTCACATTTAAGTGCAAGGTGCCTCAATGAACAAAGCTGTAGTGCACCAAAGTCAAAAAAACACGAAACTGTAATCGGATAATAAAAGGTATTTTTTGGCAACCTATCAATTCACTGCATGGTAACTACACAATATGCTGGATTCAAATTAACTGGCAAGTGGCTACTATCACATCAAATCTGGACTGGGCAAAAGTGCCAAAAACACGTATCTGAAATGTATTCGGATAAACAAAGGTATTTTTTGGCACCTATCAATTCACATGTGGTGACCTAAAAAATTGCAGTATTCACATTTAAGTGCAGGTGCCTCAATGAACAAAGCTGTGTAGTGCACCAAAGTCAAAAAAACACGATCTGTAATTGTATTCGGATAACCTAAAAGTATTTTTTTGGGGGCACCTATCTCAATTCACCTGTGGTAACAGCACAATATGCTGTGATTCAAAATAACTGCAAGCGTGGCTCCTATCAACAAATACATGGACTGGGCAAAAGTGCCAAAACCACGTATCTGTAATGTATTCGGATAATAAAAGGTATTTTTGGCACCTATCAACCTGTGCTGACTACAAGATTGCTGGATTCTAATTTAAGTAAAAGGTGGATATATCAACAAAGGTGGAATGGGCAAAATTGAAAATGAACACCTATCTGAAATGTATACTGATAATTAAAGTGGAGTTTTGCACCTAATAAAGAGACCTGCAGTTACTAGAAAAGATGTGTATCCTATAAGTTCAGGCTGTCCAATATCCAGGAAATATTTCAATAGAAAACTGTTAATAATAAAGCTATTGCAATGTCTACACTAAGTCTTGGTGAACTTTATCCAGTATTCTTTATAGAGCTTGTCTGTGTTCGCCCACGGGGGCGCCCCCCCTCCGCACCCTCCCGTGACTTTACAGCGGTAGATGCTCCTTTTAAAATTCTCTACCTAACTATATAAAATCTTCCAATCTCTAATCTAACTAAATTGTAAGGATCACAGCTAATAGTAGAGGTTTCTCTGTGAAGAAATATAATAATTTCGCTGAGCTGTTTGGACACAAGCAGAGCGCACGTCCTTCTGCTCTGAGACGCTGGGAGACACTGAGGCTGAACAGGAAACGCTGTTCTATGTAAAACGAGGTCATGTGATTTTTTCCAGCGAATCGCAACCATACACATCCCAGTCATGACGTCGCACACACATCTCACCCTGCTCTATTCTGTAATCTGATTTGCTGGCCGCCAAAATGACAGGAAGCGCCGAAAATGGCGCGATCTTAATAGATGATGCACAGATTTTAACCTAAATTATCGCATGATCTAAAAAATCCGATCACCATAAAAACTGTGCCGATTTCAACTTTGTCGATAATAATCGCTCAACACTAGTGGGGAGATGTGTCCGATGTGCGGGGAGATGAGCCCGATGTGCGGCGAGATGAGTCCGATGTGTGGGGAGATGAGTCCGATGTGCGGGGAGATGAGTCCGATGTGCGGGGAGATGAGCCCGATGTGTGGGGAGATGAGTCCGATGTGTGGGGAGATGAGTCCAATGTGTGGGGAGATGAGTCCAATGTGTGGGGAGATGAGTCCGATGTGCGGGGAGATGAGTCCGATGTGCGGGGAGATGAGTCCGATGTGCGGGGAGATGAGTCCGATGTGCGGAGAGATGAGCCCGATGTGTGGGGAGATGAGCCCGATGGGCGGGGAGATGAGTCCGATGTGCGGGGAGATGAGCCCGATGTGCGGGGAGATGAGCCCGATGTGTGGAGAGATGAGGCCGATGTGCGGGGAGATGAGTCCGATGTGCGGGGAGATGAGTCCGATGTGCGGGGAGATGTGTCCGATGTGTGGGGAGATGAGGCCGATGTGCGGGGAGAGGAGTCCGATGTGTGGGGAGATGAGTCCGATGTGCGGGGAGATGAGTCTGATGTGCGGGGAGATGAGTCTGATGTGCGGGGAGATGAGTCCGATGTGCGGGGAGATGAGTCTGATGTGCGGGGAGATGAGTCTGATGTGCGGGGAGATGAGTCCAATGTGTGGGGAGATGAGTCCAATGTGTGGGGAGATGAGTCCAATGTGCGAGGAGATGAGTCCGATGTGCGGGGAGATGAGTCCGATGTGCGGGGAGATGAGTCCGATGTGCGGGGAGATGAGTCCGATGTGCAGAGAGATGAGTCCGATGTGTCGGGAGATTAGTCCAATGTGTGGGTAGTTGTGTACGTTGTGAGGTGAGATGAGTCTGATGTGTGGAGAGAAGAGTCCGATGTGCGGAAATGAGTTCGATGTGCGGGGAGATGAGTCTGATGTGCGTGGAGATGAGTCCGATGTGCGGGGAGATGAGTCCGATGTGCGGGGAGATGAGTCCGATGTGCAGGGAAACTAGTCCATTGTGTGGGGAGATGAGTCCGATGTGCGGGGAGATGAGTCCGATGTGTGGGGAGATGAGTCCGATGTGCTGGGAAATTAGTCCTATGTGTGGGGAGATGAGCCCGATGTGCGGGGAGATGAGTCCGATGTGAGGGGAGATGAGTGTAATGTGCGTGGAGATGAGTCCGATGTGAGGGGAGATGAGTCCAATGTGCAGCGAGATGAGCCCGATGTGCGGTGAGATGAGTCTAATGTGCGGCTTCCCCCACCCCCTCAGCTTGACTGAAAGCTCACTCCTTATAGACAAACATGGGAGAGACCTGTCACTCAAGATGAGGGGGCGGGGAGAAGCCTCATATCGGACGGGCACCGTGGCATCTCTTGCACCCGGGAAAACTTTACTGGATGTATTACCCAGGAATAAGTTAATAATGGCAGGAATTCTCTTTCTATGTTTGTCCGCATCAGGATTTTCTATGTTTTTTATGTATTTAATTCAGTGAGTATGGCAGTGTGGTTGCAGAGTATGCGACAAAATCTTTTTTTTAGTTCTGATATAAGTTATTGTTATTTTAATTCTATACTTTAGTCTAATTGGGTTAAAACCTCGTTATTCCTCGTCTAATTCCTGTTTGCCCAAATTCCAGAGTTGTGTTGTCTTTGTGAATATCAGTTTGCTATTTGTAAATCCTGCTGCATTCTGCCTGGGGAGTCTTTGGGCATCAGAGTCACTTGTTGCTTTAGGGTCAGTTGTAGCTTATCACCATTTTTAAAGGAATGCTTCAGGGTAAGTGTCAGGGATAGACGTTCTGGTGTCAGGGACAGCTGTTGGGCTAGGTTTAGAGAAATATTTAGGGACAATTAGTTGGGGTTAGTTATCATCTTGCTTCTAGATTTAAATCTTCACCAATCGAGCACCTGTCACTATCCGCCTTCTGTCCATTTGATAAATCAATTGATGTTGAGTCTTTCTTCTTATTATTGATATACACTTTGTATAGTTATTTATTGCGACTCCTAACTTACTTTACTGTGTGATTTATTGTGGTTTTAAGTGCGTCCTGAGAATACATCTTCTTAGGCAGGCCTACCAAGATCCATAAAGGGGTTGTCTCACTCCATTGATTTGTCCTGTTTTCTTGGTTTCATTTTTAATTCAGGGGCGTGTTTACTGGCTTCTACTAGGCTGCTGTAGAAGCCAGGTCTGTAGCTATAGCAACCAGTGCTGGCAGCCTATCAGGAGGGATCAAACAGGTCTGTAGCTATAGCGACCTGAGGAGCTGATGCAGCCCATACAAGAGGGGATATCTCAGAATAGGTAGGACACTTTTAATGGACACATATTGCAAAGTGACTTGTTTTTGCAAAATCTTTATCATAAAAAGCAGCAATCCTTGTAGTGAGACAACCCCTTTAATTGCTAACTGCTCAGAAATCTTCTTAATACTAAAATGATCTGTCTAGTGTAAAACAACAGAAAGAGGAAATAGAGGAGAGGAGACTGATGCAGATGCAGTTCTTCTGTTTCTCTGCTTGAGAGACTGTTTGAAATGAGAGGGGAGAAGGAGCAGATGTAAGGAGATATCTGATTAGTGAACCATTTAGAGCTTATGTACTCAGAGCAAAAATATTCATTTTTAGAGGGTATCAAAATCACAGGCAGATATTTCAGATTCCTAAGGATTGTGATTATTCTTTTTAACGTTAGGTTCTCTTCTTTAAGTGTCAAGCTTTTGCTAGGAATTGATTTAGCACTTGATATTTATTAACTGGTATATACACATCTAAAGGAGAAGCTAATGAATTATGGTAATGCTGTCTTCATAGAAACCATATATTATTGTATAATTATTTGGGGATATGAGTAAATAATTTCTACATTTTCCTGGACTCACTCAAAGCCATTTTCAAACAAAATCATTTACTTTTCTCTGTTGTCATTTTCTACTTAAAATTAGGTATATAATTTACTAGAACTCTCATTCCTATTCAATTATTCATGTGACAAGTGAACTGTACAGAAACTTGAGAGAATTATTAATCAAAACAGAATTGCATTTGATGTGCTTTCTACATAAGAGAGGCTTGTGGCGGCTGGAGCCATCATATCCTGAACTGTTCATTTCATGGATTCTCTGCCATTGTCTTTTATCCTTCAGTGTAGCTATATCAAGAAATCTGGATAATGACTTGAGCAAATGTACAACATTAAGCAGGACAGTAAATTAGGCATTTATGTATTACCACAGGAAATCTGAATTCCATTTTACTTTTAACATCAGATTAAACGCAGTTTAATGTTGAAACATACAAGAGAAAAAATATAGATATCAGAGAATTGGAAATATCTTAATATATTTTTCCAAGAGAACCAAATTGCTGGGGAAAACATAAAGAAATGCTCAGCTTAGATAAAATGTTCGGGATTTTTGTTCTTATTTCTTAAAATCCTCCTCACTTCAAATCAATAAGTGTCTCCCTAGCCAGAGGAATTTAACAGGGATTCATAGAAATAAAGTGTATTTGTTATACAATCAAAAGTTATACAATATACTTGATAATACATACAAAAAATGGGACATTACTTACTCTAAAAAAAACACTGCAATTTTTTGGGCCATATTCACAGCTCAATGGCCGGACTAGACTGAATCCAGTAGCAGGCTATATCCTACCTGGGAAAAATTAACAGGTGCAGCTAATTGCTGATCAGCAGCTCACATACCTGCATGCTGGTGTGAACAGGTATTACATTAATGTGCAGTTTTTATATCATCTAATTGTTCCCCTAGCAGGGGGGAATGTGAGCTGTTGCTCAGCAATTAGCCGCACCTGTTAATTTTTCCCAGGTAGCATATAGGCCAGAGCTGCCTGCTACTGGGTTCAGTCTAGTCCAGCCATTGAGCTGTGAATATGGTTCAAAAAATTGCAGTGTTTTTTGGTACTTGATAATAGGAGAAGGAAAAAAGCGAAAATTATACTTAGGGCGTTTTGGATGCGTTTTGGTGCGTCTTTTTGGCAGAAATGCACACCAATTAATGTTGTGCATTTCTGCAAAAAAAAACAAAAAAAGAAACCCCACCAAAACGCACTGTGTGAAAGCACCCTAAGGGCTTGTCCCCACAGCACAGGTTTTCGCCCGGTTTTACAGACGGTTTTGAAAACTGTCAGTAAACCGGGTGACAACTTTTTACATTGACCTTCATGGAAAGTCCGTGCAGCGGTCTCCACTGCATGGATTTTCCGCCGGGTGGTTTTTAGGACCGCCGGCGGTCCAAAAAACATTGAACATGTTCATTCTTTCGCTCGGTTTTCGGGCGGAATATGAACATTTCTATGCGAAGGGTGAGGGCTTTTCTCCGCAAATATTTGCTCTCTGCCATGGGGACGGGCCCTAAGGGCTTGTCCCTACGGCAAGGTATTTTGGCCGGTTTCTCAAACTGTCTGTGGTTTTAGAAACCATCTGAAAACCGACATGCAATGCTCCGTTGGACGGATTTTAACACCGCCGGCGGTCCAAAAAACATAGAACTTGTTCATTCTTCCACCCTGTTTTCGGGCAGAACATGAACATGTGGGTGCGAAGGGGGACGGCTTGAGCCCTATGTTACAAAAAAAGATAAAATATCAGTCGGATTTGGCCTTTGCTGTGGGAATGCACTCTTATGGAATAAGACTAGACAGGCAAATACTATTATGGCATATTTCTAATAAAACTCTATATAAAAAAGCAAACATTGTGACATAACCTGATCCTAATAAATGAAAAAAGTACAGACCCTATTGTCATATAATCACAATGAAACACAGCCAGGCAAGACAATCTGCATTATAAAATAAACCACATATACATACATAAAGAGAATATAGTGACACCACAAGCAAGAAGTTAAACAATTTATGACAAGCATAACAACAGAACACAGCACTGTGTTCCTTATTTTGTAAGATGCAGCAGTTTCAGAGCATTTAAAGGGGTTGTCTCACTATAATGATTCATCTTACCTCAGTCCTGTTTTCTTGGTTTCACTTTGAATTCAGGGGCGTGTTTACTGGCTTCTACTAGGCTGCAGTAGAAGCCAGGTCTGTAGCTGTAGCAACCAGCGCTGGCAGCCTATCAGGATAGATCCAACAGGTCTGTAGCTATAGTGACCTGAGGAGCTGATGCAGCCCATACAAGAGGGGATATCTAGGAAACGGTAGGACACTTTTAACGGACACATATTGCAAAGTGACTTGTTTTTGCAAGATCTTTAACATAAAAAGCGATCCTTGTAGTGAGACAACCCCTTTAATGCTCAAATTCGGCAGTTTTCAGCCTGAAAAAAGACCAGCTTATTCATGAGCAGGTGTTAGTCCTGCCCACCAAAGGCTAGCCCTGCCCACCTGACAGTTATTTACATGTTTCTATCTATCCAAAGTAATAGGTTACTCAGTTGTGAGATGGTTGGGGCTCGCATCAGGTGGGCGGGTCATGAATTAAACCGACTATTCTCTGGCAGAACAGGCTGAAAACTGCCGGATTTGAGCATTAAATGCTCTAAAACTGCAGCATCTTACAGAATAAGGGACACAGCGTTGGAAATAGCAGGTCTGACACTAGCTTGTTCTGTCCTCAACAAGGTGGGGCATAACCTATGTGACAGGTTCTCTTTAGGCACTGTTTCTCCTTCAGTATTTTCCTGCACAATGATAATTCTCTCTACCCGTTTTGAAGCAAACTAAAACCCAGGCCAACTGTACAAGCCAAAACTGAAGGGACAACAGTGCATTAGTTCTTACTATCAACAGAAGTCCCAGAGGTAAAACCACCAATGATCATAATGTTAAGTGATATCCTAGCTATTTGTCACAACATTATACAATGGAAATACCCCCTGGTAGGAGTTATTTTTCTGAACCTTTAAATGAACACCCAAATACTAGATCCAGTCCATGAAGAAAAGAGGCTTTTGGTCAAACAAATTAAAATCATACAATTCCATTTAAGGGCTCATCTCATTAAGTCAACTCCTATTCATATACCCTAATCAGGCCTATAGACATTATAGAGAGGCTTCCCCTGTATGAGCCAGGATGTAGAACAGCTTTGTCCATGCGGCTCCTGGTCTGGTTAAGGCCATGTCCCCACGGCATCGGTTTGGGGACGGTTTTTGCAAACCGTCTGAAAAACCAGCCGCAAACTTTTATATGGGGCTCTATGGAAAACCCCACTGCACAGGTTTTCGCCCGAAAAACATTCTACATGTTCATTCTTCCGTCTGTTTTTTTTGGACAGAATATGAACAAGTCAATGGGAAGGGGGAGGGCTTTTCTCTGCTCATCGTGGAGAAAAGCCGTTCTCCTGCGGCCGTGGGGACGGCACACAACCCGGACAAATACTGATCGGATAAACTGACCAGTATTTGTCCTGTGCCATGTAAACGGGCCCTAACTCCAACTACCTTTGTACGTAGATTGCTATTTACTGCAAAGGAAATGCCTTGTTGACTGTAGCTTACCCGACTTGGTAAACTGGGAACGGGGCCGAGACCGATCAGCTGATCACCCCAGATGTTACATTATAAGGGGGCTTGTCTCTTATGTGACAAACCCTTTAATATTTTGACCATTAAATTAGTTTTTTTTTTTTTAAAAAAACATTAAATTGGCGTAAAGAGAAGTTTCTACCTAGAAACTATTGTCTCCTCCAGAAGCAACGGCTGCTACTTACTTGCCTTGAAATGTAATGTTTTACTGTAAACAACAAGCCCTCTACAAGTCATGTATCATACAGGGATAGCAATAGATTAAATGTGTATATTACCCCAGAGGCTGCAGTCTACCAAGGTCAAAGTTCAGGTGTATTTGCTAAGAAGAAAGGGAATTCATCTTATCATTGTGTATTTATATTGCGGATACATTAATGCGTGTTTTCCCCATAGAGCTTTTACCTTCACGTTGCCTTAAATTCGCCTTTCTGGTCTTACTAAAGAGACGAAAAGAGAATAATTTCAGCCTCAAAATAATTCCCCTCCCCCTCCAAGTAAAGTAATATCATTTTTTGCACTCTCTTGAGAACCCTTCGGATAAGTTGCAGTGAAATCACTGTGTTAAGCAGGACTTAGGAGCGTATTTTTCGCTTCGAGCTGTACAAATTAATGGTGTAGATGACAGTGGGCCACATTATTAACAATTTATCGTTCTGAATTCCCCACTGTCACTGCTAATACAGTTTAATCATGATTGACAGACTGAACAGAGCGGTGAATGGTTTACATAAGTTTATTGGGATGAGGTTAAAGGAGCTGGTGGAATGTCACTTTTCTTTATTTCCTTAGCATTATTTTTTCATGGCGGTGTCTTGTACAATAAAGGGGGCACATAGTTAAATGTTATGGTACACAGTATCAGGGGAAAGCATGATTGTGTCCTTTCATGTTTTGGTGTCTATGATGAAAGATTACAGCCCGCATCTCCATGTGTGTGGTAGTGGTAATTGTGTGTAATATTTTGCAATAGATGCGTAACTTGGGAACAATTCTCAAAAGTTGTCCACACAAAGTTGCTCAAGAATAACAAATGTATAATAGGAGCACATGAAGTAGACCAACAATTGGATGGATCATGGCATATGGTTGTAGATTACCACTTAATGCAGTCTTGATATGAGAATACTATGAGGCTTGTTCTTGTACTGTACATATGAATATATGGCATTGTTTTGCCAGGTTGACCAGAAGAGATATGCTGCTGTGATTGCCTATAGCAAGGTTCCCCAACTCCAGTCCGCAAGGCCCACCAACAGGTCATGTTCTCTGGCTTTTCTAAGCATTGCACAGGTGATTTAATTATGCTGCACAGGTGATATAGTTATTGTCAGTGCATTCTGTGGGATATCCTAAAAACATGACCGTTGGTGGGCTTGAGACTGAGGTGGGGAACACTGGCCTACACTTTTAAATTAATAAAAAGTCGTTGGACGTATAACATAATGCTGGAGTCCATTATAAAGTCCATCCTTGACCTTTTTTCACTGTTTCAAAATATTTACAGATCCACACTTATGTAGTATAACTAATTTATTTCCAAAATTAGTATAAAATTCACAAATGTATAGAAAGATGATGTAAAACATAATGAAGGGCAGGCGTAAACTTAAGTTCCTGCCTGGAAAGTCCTAACCTCCTCCTTGCATGCAAAGATTCTCAATGAGATAGCAGGGAGGACGGCTGACCGACCATGCTAGAGGGGCACAGCTGCTACGTTTTGAAGGTGTAACCTTCTTTGTCAAGAAGGATCCGTAAATATTTTGAAACACTGGCCTACAGTAATGGTTGTCTCCTTGGCTGGCAAGGAGCTATAGGAGATGTCTGGTTGCCTGGGGGTCTGAAGTGTTGCCTAGTTGGTTAAGCCACATAGTATTTGTCTGTAGGATGGGTTAGTAAAGATAGCATCTTCAAGAGCAGGACTGAGTTCTGTAGAACAGGGGAGTAGTATAAATAGGGCCATTGAAAGTAAGGCTGGGTTCTGAGGAACAGGGACCTTAGAGAGCTAGATCTGTATTATTTTTTATTAAATATTTTGTGCTTTATGTGCAGGTAAATTTGCCCTGTAACATATGTGCACCTTTAGGCCCAAAGGTCTGTGAATCGACCAACTACAAAGCATAGAAGTACTGTCATATCCTGTCATAGTGGCTGATAGGATAGTAACATAGTAGATAAAGTTTGAAAAAGACCATCAAGCCCAACCTAAGTATAAAGCAGAAGAGTTCCTGGCTGCCAACTACCAGGAACATGTTTCAGGAACAGTCTGACATGTATTTAGGTGTGCACTGTGGTGCTGAAGCCATGCACCACTTAACTGGTTGTAGGGGGCACAAAGAAATGTATATAAAACAGTGTTTTGGCACTAGAAGTGGGGAATGTGGTCAAAATGCATAGGCAAACTAGAGAAACTGCTGCTAGCCTATAGACCTATTAGACTTGCAATTGTCCATCTTAAGAGTTTCAATGGGCTGGAGGGCAGAGCAACTTTCCATCATCAGACTGTTGGTTGGCTGGAGGACAGGCTGGATTGGCCTTCATGTCAGTGACGATGTGCTGGATGCTACAACCCCTTGTCCATTGTGTGAATGATGGTGGGGTGGAGGCTGGAGTGGCTTATACATGCAAGTAACAGTGGTCCAGAAGCCAAATTAGCTTGTTCATTGTAAGAAAAATAGTGGGTTTAAAGTCCAAAACACTTATCTATTATGTGAGAGTCAATTGGTAAGAGGTTGTGTAAGGCAAGTCGAGTAAGTGATGTGTTGCTTGAGGAAACACTGTGCAGTGTGTCAACTATAGCTTGTAGTGTCCAAGAGGACAAGAAGTGCCATCACATTAGTGCTCAGCAAGGCCCAGAAATTATTACTGTGGAAAAGATGAGGAACCCCCAACTAGGTCCTACAGGCCCCGGCTACAGATTTTTCAATAAGCTTCAGGAATTGCAAGTCATGTGTCTAGATTTATATCTGTGAGTGAAGTAAATGTGGGGAGGAAATTTCTCGGGGGCACATAAACTACCCAAGAAAACCATGGTGCTGGAAAAATAGCCACTAATGGTGTTTGTTTGTCCTCGAGTTAGAGATGGTATTGTATGAGTTGTTGTTTGAGGATGATCAGAAAACCATCAGCCCGCATTGTTTCTTACACATACTGCTTATTTCTTAACCTGGTGTACTGATGGCCTTTACATCTAATCTGAAATCTAGAAAATTCACATTTTCTGCTTGGATTTTGGCTTATTACTAAATTGGGGGGAATATAAAGAATTTGAATTTATGTCTTCACTGAAGTAATGGAGCATCACCTTCAAACAAGTTTCCTGGAAAAGTAGTGGAAACTTCAGAGTAACAGCAAGTCTGAGATAGACCAAAGACAATACTTAACCACAATAGAAGACATTCTTTATCGGCCAAATCCGCTAGAGAGGAGGAATTACTTTATTGCATCCCCCCCATTCTGCTATCTAGTGCAGTTCACGGCCGTTCCCCTCCCACTCACAGGGGACAAGTCAATTTACACAGTAATGAAGCCCAGTGTAAGATTCCTTTCTGTAGGATTAGTCGCACACAGCCATGGGGTCAACCAGAATAGATCATCATGAAATCTAATTAGATACATGAACCAAATGCTAGTCCCACAGCTTCAAAAGCCTTCATCGCAATCAAACACTCCAGTCAGTGTCGTATCCGATATATTCATATCGATTCAGTAGGCGTCCGCTTTTAATAAATGGTGCATGGCTGGGTCTCTGCGGTTATATCGCAATATCCGAGAAAAACTCCCCAAACCCACGCACAATTTCAAGGTTTCAGTGCCAAAAGGGGATGAGATATCCAGAAAAGGGCCTACAGCTCCATAAGTATATGCATGTTTGATTATCCAGGCTCCGGGTGAGGACCAGACAGTTTCTGATGGTACCCATCGGCTCGGTTCTGTCGCCAATGCTCCTGCCGAGTTATTAGTCCATTTTGGTTTGTATCAGAAACTGCATCGACATGTGTGGGAGGCGTTCATAGACTCCGTCTCTGGCGGTGTGTAGGGGGAGGCCAAGTGGGCTGCCCCTACGCCGATATAAGCCGGGCAAGGCTTGCTCTTCCTGTTTGATCCAAGGAGGAGCGGGGACCTGGAGTGCAGGTCCAGTAACATCATCACGCAGACTGCCAGGCCACATTGCCCCAGTGTGGTCTGTGCAACCAGCAACAACGGTCACTTGACTATTTTAACTGTCGCTTTTGGTCATGTAATCACTTAACTTGTATTTCACCATCTCTCTGAACCTTAGATATAGTATTATCCATCTCCATACGTACATATTACACTGTCTTGGAGTGCGCACCTTCGCAAGGCGACTTATTAAATCTATAAACCTTTTAATTCTGAGTTAGACTTAGTCTGTCTTGACTCAACGACCTCACACGCCCTAATTCTCCGGTCTATAGTATATAGCTACCCATGGTTTGGTTCCTGACCTGCTATAAGTTCGTAACGGACCGGGTCTTATACTAAACGACGTAGAGATGACACTAGGTCTCGGCAGCATTGCTTTTTGTCCTCTGGGCACAGTGTGCGGCCAAGGGCTTAACAGTGGAACAGTATCGGGCTGGGGGGGGATCCTTGAGCTCCCCACTCAGGTGGGCAGGCGCAACCGTCGAGATACACCCCAGTCCAGGCAATCGTCCTACTCACAGACGGGCACGGCGGAATAGCTCTGTTTTTCGTCACATATTGGGTTGCTGCGGAGGGAATCCAAGACATAGTGTGAGTGAGTGCTCGTGTATCCGTACTCACAGACACTAAGGACTGCCAGCAGGGGGTTTGTGCTGGGGTTTTAAGATCCTGACTCACGCACTAGACAAAGTCAGAGTGCAAATACAAGGTTTTGGTGTGCATTCAGTTTGCAGTTTTTGTGTCAAGTCGGACAGTAAGGGATGCCAAGGATGGCTGGTCGTAAGCCAAGGGCAAAGCTGTAGGCCCAGAAGGAAACAGTCGGTGATCAGAAGTGAGGCCGGAGGAGCTCCGGCCTTGACCAGGCTATGGACTATGAAGGCGAGGGGGAGTACGGCCTCGGCTCACTCATGGAGCCATGGTCACATAGGTGGCACGAATGGCGCAGGTGGCAGCTCACTTTCGGCTATTCTCCTGCAAGCTGCTCCTGGCTAGCTTTGTGGTGGAAACCTACGAAGGCCCCTACTCAAGGCCTCCTAGCAGCTGCAGAATGTCTACGCCGAGCAAGATAGAGGCCGGCAAGATGCAGAACGTCGGGAGCGCGGCAGAGGAACGTCAGCTGGGGACCGTGACACCATTTACAGGTGCTACGGCCGGAACAGAGGACAAGTCCACCCCGGCAAGTGAAGGATGCCTCACTTCTAGACCCCAGGTCCCAAAGTTGAGGGCGGAAGCACGGACTTATCCCAGATGTGCCTGGTAACAGGTGGAGGACTCTGGACACCTTCCGGCTGGCATTTGAAAACATTTTGCCGACCCCAGACACCCATGGGCCGTTGAGACCAGTGGCGTTCGGTTTCTGACTACCTCGTCCTCAGAGGTAAAGTCTGAGATTCTTCGGGGACCTCTGTCCCAGCGAGTCCAACCCTGACCTCAAGAAAGGGGAATCAAGCTGCACCTCTTGATCTGCAACAGTACAATCTCACTCCTGAGATGTAACAGGATGAAGCTCGGAGTTTGCAGCGGGGTCCTACCGAAGCTGCGTGGCCCGACAACCATGCGGCGCCCTCACAGCTGATGCACGTAGAACAGGTGGACCTCGGGGCTAAAGATCACCACGTCCGTCCAGCAGCTGAAAGGAGCTCATCGCACGGAGCACTTTTGTGGAACTGCATCAGAGGACTCCAGCAGCACTTCGTGACCAGAAACCAGAGGGGCCCACCGACACAGCAAACCTCGCGATGAGTATGCCAACCAATCTCGGGACACGGTGGCAGGAAGCACACCAGTATGGAGAGGGGGCCAGTTCGTCCATTCCTAAGCCTGCAGGGGGCCCCAGCTCATGCTTCCCACATCGTGGGGCAACCCCGACATCTGTCTCATTTGCAAAACAAGCCGGGACACTTTCAACGGCCGCACGTCCCAGCAGCCAGAAGGGCCCGTCCCAGTCCCCTTTTTCCAAGGCCCCCAATGTTTTGTGTGTGGGTGGGGTAGGGGAAGGCCCTTGATAACTACCAGCCAGTCACGTCAGGCCCGGTCTGTTGCACATGGGAATTCTTGGACCACCGCTCGGGATGACCTGTGGGTGCGGCATGAGATGGTGTCCCCCACATGACATGATAAACAGGAAAGACTTGCGCCGTTCAGAAATTGGAGGCGTTGGTTTGTGCGGCGCGCAGTTGGCCAAGGTGTATTTGGATGGGGTGAACACGGGCTGGGGATAAATGCGGGGAAGGGTGGAGGGTTGTGATCCACGGAAAATATTCCGGATAGTATTTTCTGTTAGTGACAGCACTTGGGCGGCTTGTAGCCCGTTTTGAGGACCTGATAGCAAAGGTCTGCTCCCCCCATAATGTGATACTGTCATCCAACTCCATGTTAATGTTGCCAAATCAATGTTATTAAATATGCATACTGATGGGCGTAATTGGGGTAGTGGGTGACATGGATGTGTCCCCTTCTACATCCTGTGGAGATGGAGGATAAAGGGTCGCAGGTCTGGCAATAGGCTAAGCAAAGGGTGTGTTGCCACAAGCCATGCAATGGGATTTGTTGTCCTTCTGGATGTGGCATATTCGAATGGGGGACAAAACAAGGGGCAAGACGCTGGGGTGGGGGAGCATGCAGGTGAGGCAGGGCTCCCATGGAAAAGGCTCCACAGGGCATAATAGAGGGTCATCCCCCACTAGACAGGGCAGAGCAAGGGCAGACAGCTGTGGTGGAGGGAGCAGGCAGTTGAGGCGGGCTCACGGGAAGGCCACAGTGCAGGGTCTCCCCGAAAACAGGATGTTCGGGGGAGGAGGGCACAGGTTACGGCCAAGCTGACTGGCGACTTATTAGACGCCAGGGGAGAGGGGGCACCCTCCAAGCGGTTGCATGACGGTCGTTGGCCGCTTGCGCACTGGCAGCCCACAGTGGAGGGCCAGGAGCCAGGAGGCCCACAGCGCCCGACAGGTATCCTACAATCGGACCAGGTATAGTGCCAGGGTAGGTGAGGCCAGGAGATAGGTCCGTGGAACCGAAACCAGTAGAGACGTGCAGGTCTTCGTCCATTCCTGGCACTGGTATAGACGAGAGTTCGCAGGCAAGCATTAGGGTGACGACACGCCTGATAAAAGCTCGTCAAGGAGCAGTGGCGGCACGCAGCTAACCCTTGGACTCAGATACCGCAGCGTGGTTGTCTGGGACCAAGGACGGCGTGTACCACGTGCTCGTCACCGACGGGTTTCACCGGAGGCGTGGCCAGGGACCGATCGGTTTGGTGGTACCCTATAAGTTTCAGGGCGGAGTGGTTTGAGGGTTGCTGCATGAGATTCCGATGGCGGACACCTAGGATCGCCAAGACAAGGAAGGCTGCCCCCAAGCACTATTTCTAACACTGGACAAAGATGGGGACATCGATAGTGGCTTGGGACTGCTACCGCTCGCCGTTGTGTTAACCAGTCAGTGGGTGGGGAATGGCCCTAGGAAGGCCGAGGCCCCAAAGCCCCCTTTGTACCTCTGCCATATCATAGACGAGCCGTCAGGAGGGTAGGCTGGTGGTATTTAAGATTGGACAGCTGTACTCATTCCCAGCAGCTACGGGAAACGCTTCATACTGACGGTAGTTGACTACGCCACTCGGTACCCTGGAAGCGGTATGCCTTGTCGATCCATTCGGCACGATAAGGCCTACCACTCGTACTATGAGATTTTCTCCCGCGTGGGCTTTCCCCCCAGGAAATGCTCAACTAACGGGGGACACCCTCAGTTCATTGCTCGCAGCATAATGGAGTCTTGTTGCAAGCTGATACAGGTGCAACATTGGTGGCAGCCCTTAACCTACACCTACGCAGTATAATGGCTGTGTGAACGGTTCAATGCGCACCCCTGAAAGCAGGATAGCTTAGATGTTGGTCACGACACCCACGTGTGCGACTGGGAGCAGGATGGGTACCTCCCACACCTGATAATTCGTCCATACCGGGAATAAGTTTACACAAACCTCAAAACAGGTTGTTGCTCCTTCGAGCATCCTCCGGTATGGGCGGACGTGTGCGGGTCCCTTTGGCTCTGGTGAAGGTGCCTGCGGAAGAGACTTAGCCACCCGAGGTGGTCGGGTCATTGAGTATGTCATGCGCTTTCCGTGAACAAAAATGCAGGCCTTGACGCAAGCTAGTGCACGAGAATACTTGCAAAGGGCCAGGGCCGACTCGAAGCAGTAGATACGACACCAGATACGCTTGTGAGAGGACTCAACCTACCACGGTGGTCAGAAAGTGTGGTCCTGGTCCCTGTTTCCACCACATGACACAGCTTCAGGCAGACTGGGAAGGCCCATATGTCGTGCAACCAGGCATACTCAACGCAGTCACGTACCTGGTACCCCTGGACCTACGACCGGGAAGGCGGGTAAGGCTTACACGTGAACATGATGAAGGGCATCATGAGCTGGGAATGTATGTGCCCTTTCCCGTGCTGCAAACCTGCCGAAGTAGGTGGAGACGGAGGAACCTCTTGGACATGCTTGCCCCTAGTCAGGGGCAGGTGCGATCCATAGCGGACTGTGGGATTCGTAAGACAGCTCCTGGAGGACCAACTGGTCCCAGCTGTTCGGCTCACCTCTCAACCCCTTACCGGGCATTGTTCACTACACGTGCTGGAAGGACGGACCGTGTCCAGCCGTCCATTCCTACGTGAGACACGGGGATCACCCCCAATCCGGTGTTAAGCATCTCGGATCTCCCCGAAGTGCAGCCTGTCACATGCATGAGGAGATTGACGAATGCTGAAGTAGGGGGTCATCCAGGCGATCCAACAGTGCTAGGCCTTTGCCTGTAGTCCTTGTTCCCCAAGAAGGATCGGACACCGGTTCTGCGAGGACAACAGTTTGACCCATACAACCGCTGTCGACGGACACTGAAGTTTCCCAATTCCACGCATCTATGACCAGCCTTCGACCCACGTATGTCCACGGGGGCTAAGTACCCTGTACCATCATGGATCTAGAGCCCCTGCGGATATTGGCAGTTTTCCCTGATCCGGGGCGCGCAAGGGACACGCTCCGTGCCCCTTTCCTCACCCCAATTCGGCCCCGCCCCCTGTACGAGATGGTCGCACTGGTCACTTGCCGTCTCGCGCCTGTTGTGATGACTGCCTTGCCACGTTTTTCAGCGGAGCGCAATCGGATTCTGGCAAAACGCTGATTCAAGGGACTTGCAAGGCGTACGCGGCCGCGTACCCTGGGATGACATTAGCCGTTTTCATCCGTCCCACCTGGGAGGATCACCGGCATCCTGCCACCGCATGTGCTTGGCACGTAATCTGCCAGGCTAGGGCTTGACCATCAAGACGGAATAAAAGTGCCACACTGCTGAGGCTCATCTATGAGTTGAGGTCCATCTACCTGGTTAAGGGGCTAAATCGGTGTAGGTGGTGGTGGCCTTGAAGCCAGAGAGACCGGGGAACTAAAAGTGGATTTGCCATCGCATCCCTGGCCCACCCACAGGACCGCAAAAAGCACAGGTGCATGTACTCGCCTCTTTGGGCACCGCTGGGCGAACTATAGGAGGTTATGTTCCACACCTTAGTTAGCTTGGCAAAGCCTCCCTGAACCGACCTCCAACACCGAGATCGCAGGTGCCCTCCGCTAGTCGTAATTGGACAAACGACTGCAGAGACGGCCTTCCAAAGAGTCCCTTCAAAGCCGCACCTGTCACGCTAACACCAGTATTATGCAAAGTCGCGACTTCACCTGGCAGTTTATAGTACAAACCGACGCCACAGTGACCATTGGCCTCGGTGCAAGTGCTCAGCCTAGGTGGACTACAAGGGACAGCGAACATCCCGTTATCGTTATCCTGAGCGGATGCTTCTAGCAGTAAGGGAAAGAGCATGCTTCTTGACTAGTGATGAGCCCTCTATGCAGCCGGACTGCAGCCCGCTATTATACGGGCTGTGTGTTGTCATTGTGGAGACTCAGACACATACCCCTCTGAGCTGGCCTTCCAACACGGTTCCTCGGACACCAATGGGAGGTTGATCTACGCTGAGCCTGTCGATTCCATGCAGTACAACATTACTATTCGCCACCAGGAAGGGCCGAGACCCGGCAATGCCGATTGCGCTTGTCCCAACATGGGGCGGAGGCAGTTGGGCGTCCTAGGATGGACGCACCCACGGTGGCGGTGCTGCCCCCTATGCGTTCCTCAAAAAGGTGGGTGAGTGTGGAAAGAATAAACTTTATACTTGCTTCCCCCAATTCTCGTTTCTAACGTCCGATCACGGCCCTTCCCCGCCCACAGGACAACGCTCAATTTACATCAGTAATGAAGCCCAGTGTAAATGCCATCAGTCGGAAGTTGCTCACTACGCATGGGGTCAAACACCATTAAATCGATCTCTCATGACATCTACTATTACACTGAACAAATGAAGAGTCCAGCTTCAAAGACTTCAATCACATCAAACCCCGATCGGGTCCAAGTCTCCGCGATATTTCTATAATCGTATTAATAAGGCGATCCGCTCATAATGTGCAATGGCGGGTTCATATCGCACTTACAGAGAACTACCCACACTCCACCGCCCTACCAATTTTCAAGGTTTCAGTGCACACGAGGGGCATGAGATAGTCCAGAACACCGGGCCAACAGGCTCCATAAGATCAAGCATGTTTCGATATATCTCCAGGCGCAGGGTAGGCCGAGAGGTTCTGATGGTACCCTCACACCGGCTCGGTTCAGTGTCGCACCAATGCCCTGCGAGTTAATAGTCCATTTATTGTGTTTTGTATCAGAAAACTGCATGACCTGAGTGGGAGGAAGTTCACTAGACCCTCACAGGGTGTTTGTAGGGAGGCATGCCAAGTGGGCTCACTGCCCCTCGAGATATAAGACGGACGCAAGGCTTGGTCTCCTTCCTGTTTGATCCAAGGGAGGGGGCGCAATCGCAAGGGTACCTAGAGAGCAGGTCCTACGGTACATCATCACGCTCAGCATCCTCAGGCACATTTTTGCCCCCGTGCGCCTGGGCTACCCAAGCATCTGTAATGGTAACCTTGACTATTTTAACTGGCCTTTGTCACTGTAATAGCCTTAAGTTGTATTTGCACCTTCTCTCTTACCGCTGTATATTATTATCACATCTACTGTAATATTACCCTGTTATAGTTTGGACCATTCAAGCGCTAATTAAGAATTTATTAAAAATTTAAAGTTGAGCTTAGTCTGTCTAGATCAAAGCGGCTGAACCATTCGCCTAATTCCTACTCTGCGTCTGTAGTATACGTAGTCTACACAAGGGGTTGGTTCCTGAACTGCTATAAGTCTGGTAAGACGGACCATGGTCTTATAATAAACGATGTGTGACCTGGTGGCCAGTCATTGTGTGTTTCCGCAATAGTGCACAAGTGTGGGCAACGGGTTAGTGTTGACAGTCGCGAAATAAACTCAAGTTGTTATCGGGCTGCTCTGTGGCAGCGCAACGTCGAGATACACCCCAAGTCAGGCCGTCGTCCCTCAAGCGGGCCGGCGGACTAGGCTGTTTTCGTCACACCATCCATAGCTAAACATTAACACTTTGTTAAGGCACTAACTTTATTGACAAGCCTTTCATAAGTTTAGATGCTGTATATAGATGCCTTAAAAGGAATACTATAGTGGTCATTAAGAAATCAGAATGCCCTTCTATATCTTATGTGTTTGGGTAACTGGTCTGAGAAAACCATTAACATGACCTTCGCAAAGGATCATGGGTCAAGCTGCATCATTCACATGAAAGAGGATCTAAGTCCATTAATGATGGTTACTTACCGACACATAAAGTATGAGTACATCATGATGTAAGTAAGCTCATATGTAGTGGGATTACTTGCTGACACCTGGCACTAACAGAAGGAAACAAAATCGGCTCCATTTCCTGCTGTCTAACCCCATAGACACCGCGGTGATCACGTCTGTGGCATCTAAATAAAAGGAAAATGGTGCTGTGCATCTTTCCTCACTGCAATCAGTACACCATGTGGCGAGATTGTGGGGTGCCGATACATTAACACGGTGGCTGAAAGCCTTATTAAGGCTTCCATCTCTGCCATGTATTAGTTTCTATCACTTCCTGCCTCTGGCCTCTGGCAGGAAGTGATAGAACCATCATCTTTGAACACCCTTCTGCATTGTTTATATTGTTTAAATTAATTTAAAAAGATTCCCCTGCAATTATTTATGTAATCCACACTGCTAAACCCTTAAGGACCTTGTTTTTTTTTGCTTGACACGGTTTTTTTTCTCCTCGTCTTCCAAGAGCCATGCCTTTTTTTATTTTTCCACCTACCTAGACATATGAGGGTTTTTATACTGTGGGACAAGATGCCCTTTCTAACGGTGTCATTCATATTTATTTTTTTTAGGGTGTTCACTCTCCAGTATAAATGACGTGTTCTCTTTATTCTGCAGGTTCATACAATTCCGGCAACACCAAACATGTATATTATAGTACCGTAAAAAAATCCATTTTCTATTTCTGAAATTTGCACGGTGGGGCCATTTTCTGCGACCAATAACTTTTTGGTACTAACAACTACTTGAGTGATGGGGCATTTTTTATGGGATGAAGTGTGATTTTATTGGTACCAGTTGGGGATACTTTTTTGATCAATTTTTTTTTCAAAATTTTTTTAAGGGTGTTAAAATTTTCCAAAAAAAAACCCCCAATTTTGGTTTTTTGGAATTTTTTTTCTTCTATGGTGGTCGGTTTATGGGAAAAATTTAAATGTTAAAATTTTTAATAGATCAGACTTTTTGGGTTTTTCGGCAATACAAAATATTTTGGGGAAAATTTTTAAAATTAATTTAATTTTTTATCTGAAAAATAAAGAAGGGGGGGGTGATTTAAAGCTTTTAAATTTTTTTTAAGTTTTAAATTTTCACATTAAAAAAATTTTTTTAAAACAAAATTTTTTGGTCTCCATGGGTTTGTTTCACCATGGGGGCACGATCGTTTTACAACCAAATTTATTGTTTTGCAATGCATTGGGGGTGTACCTTTTATGGGGTTTTACACTTTGTCTCTGGGGAGGAAGTAGTAAGACAAAAAAACATGGCAGCGTTTGGAACCCTTTCAAAAAGGTTTTAGCTGCCTTGCAAACCCCAATCGGGGGCCTCCCCGGATTTTTTGGCCAGGGGGTTTCTTAAATCAGAATGAGGAACACATCAAAATGGTTTTAATTCCCAGGGAATTTGTTGAGGGCTCCATCACTGTGCAAGACGGAAAATGAAAAATTTTACGCTGAAATTTTTTTTAGCAAAAGATTTGTTCCCCATCGGGGGGAAATTTGTGCAACATGTTGTTTATTTGCTAAGATTTGCCGTTGGTCCGAAACTTTGAATATACGTGGCAAATTGAAAAATAAAAAAAACGCCTTTGGGGTTTTTGCGCAAATTTTCTGGGGAAAAAAACCCGCTGTTCCTGCGGGGTAAAAATTTGCCCGGGGGGATTTTGGGAGAAAAATCTTGACACGGGCCAATGTAGACTTGGGCCAAAAAATACCCCTTTTGGGGTTTCCTAGAGATCCTATCGGTCCCAGGGGAGACAATCAGAAAGGGTAGGGAGGTTTTTGATCTGAATGGTTTGGTTTTATCCCCAAATTTCAAATTTTCCCAATAAGCGGCACTCCCAATTTCCCCTTTTTTCATTTTAGGGTGGGGGTCCCCTTTTTGGGGTTCATTTTTAAAGAATATTTTGGATGGACTGTTTTTTTTTCTTTAGAGTGAGCCCATTTTACTCCGGGAAAAATTTTAAATTTGGGGGTCGTGACTTAAATGTTGCGGAAAATTAAAAGGGCCTGTTAACATTTGGTTCAGTGCCAACTTTTTTTGGGTTTTTTGGGGAAATTTTTTTCCCAAATCAGTTGAGTGCCTTCCATGTGGATGAGTGGCCAAAAGAATTACACAAAAATATTCCTCAAACCATAATGCTGCCCACACCAGCTTGTATTCTTCCAGCAATGATTGCAGGGTGTTTGTTCCTGATTTTTCCCCAAAAAAAACCAAGTCAACTTCTATTCTTGTAATAAAGGGAGAAAAACTTGAAAACATCGGAAAAAGGGCAAACACTAAATTTAGCCAATAAGTTTGGGGATTTAAATTCCGATACTGCTGTGAAAATTGAAGCCTTTTTTGCCCATGCAACTTGGGGTTGGGGAGAGGGGCCCGTGGGTTTTTTGTGTGGGGCCCCATTCACAAAAGGATGAACTGTTGTTTTTTAAAAAACCCAAATGTGTAGTCCCGTTAACTAGTTTTTTTTTTTAAAGGGTTTTTCAGCTCACCTTGATTGCAGGAAAATGCACCTGGTCAGTCCCTGATTGCCTTTTTCCAATTGGGGTGGGGTAATTCGTTTCCCCAGTTTTCAGGAATTTAATGACGAAGAAAACAAAAGCGATGTCCCGGCTCGAGGGTAAAACCCAAAGGGGGAGTTTTTATTTCCCCAAAATAGTCCCGGTTTCAGAGGGGTTTTTAAAAAAACGGGCGTTTCCAAAAACCTTCGGGTTTTCAGGAGAATTTCCCCTCCCCTTTTTTTCACGGCATGCAGGTAAAAAAACAAAGAAAAGATTAAAGGGAAATGATGTCAAAACAAAAGTTTCGTTATTTCTCCTTTTTCCAAAAGGGGGGTTTTTACACTGCTTGATATAAAAAAACTTCCCAAAAATTTTTAATTTTTCTTTGCTTAACCCCTCTTCATCTATTTTTACACAAGTTTTCTGGGTTTTGAAAAGAGGTATTAAAAGGGGGTTTAAGGTGTTATAGGGGGGTTAAATGGATATATGCTTGGTCGTTACGGAGATTTTAACCCCCCTGGTATTTGGTTTGCAGCCCAAGAATCCCGAAAGGCCCTTTTCGCAATCCCGACCTTTCGTTGCCCAAGTCTCCACCTTTTCTGGGCATTCTTTTTTTTGGGCCCAAAAAAGGATAGATGTTACTTTTCCCAGCATGTTCTTTGTGAAATGCTTTGCTGCCCCTAAATGGGTGTGTGCCCTTTATTGTGTTTTAAAGATGCTCGCTATTTAGTTTTAAATTTTTCTGTGCTGCATCCTATTTTAATTTATCAATGTTGTACATTGGGAAAACCCTAGACAAAAGTGGTCCGAGTCACAATTAATTAATTTCTGTTATTTTATTCTTTTTTTTATTCCTTGAGTAATAATTTATTAAAAAATTTGGGAGGGAAGGAAAAAAAGGGAAAATCAAAAAAAAAAAACAAAAACAAAAATTGGTCTTTTTCTACACATATAAAATAGCTTTGAAAAAAAAAAAAAATTTCACAAAAACATCAACAAATTAGACAGGACAAAGATTGGCTAAAATTTTAGGGAAGGGGTCAGATGTGTACCTAAAAGAAATTCACCTGGGAATTTAAATTTTTCCCCCGAGTATTTTTTTAAAAGCCCCCAAAAATAAAAAAATTTGGCTTTCGCAAAAAGGCTTCTTCCCCTGCGGAGGGGGAGATGCAATATGTGCAATTTTTCACACAAAAAAAAACCTTCAAGAATACTCAAGGACACAAAAAGAAATAATATACAGAAATTCTTAAATTGTGACTCGGACCACATTGTCTTGGTATTCAATGTAAACATGTGAAAAAATTATTTTTTGGATGCAGCACTAGAAAATTGAAACTAGAATAGCGGAGCATTTTAAACAACATCAAAAGGGCACAGCCCCTATTAGGGGAAAGCAAAAGCATTTCAAGAAGAAACATGCTGGTGTGTAAGCGTCTATCCTTTTTTTGGATGAAAAAAATAGAAGGCCCAGAAAGAGGTGGAGACTGGAAACGAAAAGGAAACGAAAGGTCAGTTTGCGAGAAGTTTCTGGATTTGGAGTGAAAACCAAAATTACCGCGGGGTTAAAAATCCCCGTAACGACCTGCTATATCCACTAACCCCTTAAACCTATCAACCCTTAATCCCTTTTTCTAACAGTAACTAGTGTATATAGATGAAGGGGTTTAAAGCAAAAGTATTAAAAAATTTTTAAAGTTTTTATATAAGCAGGTATACCACTATGTATTAAAGAGGAAATGACGTTCGTTTTATGCGATCAGTTCCTATTTAATCTGTTCATTTGAGTTTTACCTGCTGCCCGTGAACGGGAGGGGAAATTGCTCCAAAGCTAGGTTTGCCGCCAGTCTTTTTATTCCCTCGCACCGCTATATTGAAATAAATAACTCTCCATTGTTTACCCGGAGGGAAACATGCTTTTGTTTTCTTTTTGGGTTAGTGTCCTTTTTTTTTATTTTGCGGGAACGCTCCACTGGCGGTCGGGCCCACCCCATATGTCATAGGATGTGCACCTCTCACACCAATGGCACGTAGAGCTCCACAGTTCCCACTTTTCTTTTCACAATGGCGCCATTTGTCCTTGATTTGACATAGGTGATAAACTTTCACCACAGCAGCCTCCAACAGTTCACAAATTGCGCGACTTCAGAAATACCGCCACCTTTATCCAAAAGCCAAAAATCACCGCTTTCTGCACCTCTGATAGACCGCCTCTTTTACCCATGACAGCAACAAGGGACATAGGTGCAGACATCCTATCACACACCTTATATACTCACCAAGCCAGCTCACCACAATTGCCTTCCTTCGTAAACTACGAGCTGCCGACATAGAAAGCAGGATGGTGTCATAAAAAAAATGTGTAATGCAGACGCCCCATCACACACCTTATATACTCACCAAGCCAGCTCACCGCAAGTGACTTCTTTAGTAAACTACGAGCTGCCGACATAGAAAGCAGGATGGTGTCATAATAAACTGTGTACATGCAGACAGCCTATCACACACCTTATATACTCACCAAGCCAGCTCACCGCAAGTGACTTCTTTAGTAAACTACGTGCTGCCGACATAGAAAGCAGGATGGTGTCATAATAAACTGTGTACATGCAGACAGCCCCATCAAATATTAAAGACGCCCCATTGCGGACGCCTTTTTACAGATAGCCTATTACAGACAACCTATTGCAGACAGCCTATCAACCTAATACAACCTATTTGACCTTATATACTCACCAAGCCAGCTCACCACAAGTGACTTCCTTTGTAAACTATGTACTGCCGACATAGAAAGCAGGTGTTGTCTTAAATTGTTTAATGTTTTTCCCAAATTGTGCACTGTATACAAACTTCCTCTTAGGAAGCAACATAGAGATTTGGATGCAGTTTCTACACAAACATCAGCAGTTGCTGCAGCAATTCCTAACCTGAGCGTCTGATATTTAAGCGTTAACAGTTAAAGGGAAAATTGACCCATTGCCAAGTCTTTCATTCACTGAGCCTTTACCCGGTTTTGACCTTGTATAGTTTTTCAGAAGCGCAAAGGTCTGAAGTGGAGATAGCAGCTTTGGGAAATTTAGCCTAATTGTCTGTTTTCAAGAACTTAATTATTTGGGGCTGCCCCTTATTCCATCTAGTTTGGGGGTCACCGCAAAAATCCGGGTTTCGCTAATTGCAATGGCCTTTTCATCAAGGAAAATCATAGACAGTAGCTAGCGAGCTACGCCGGGCTACTTGAGTATGATTGGCCTGTCATATTGTTATGATTGTTTCAAGTATACAGCATTTAGCACCTACCCTTTGAACCTCTCTTTGTACCTGAATAATATAACCTGGCTGCCCCTATCATTTAAGAGGGTACTATGGCTTTTCAAAGTTCAGCAGCGCACAATTTCAAGCAGGCAACTGGTTTCTGACAAAAGATCAATACTGTCCTTCCGAATGCAGGAGTCAAGCTGCTGGGTCTGTCAGAGGAATGTGTGCTGTAATTGGATCATAGAGGCAGCAAGTCATCTGACTTCCCCTTCAGCACTGTCACAGCTGTCAGATGTCATCCTCTGGTACAGCTGTCACTGCAGGAGGGGATGTGGCTCTCTCCCTCTTCTATCCCGATGCAAATGTCCACTTAGTAGATAAATATTGGAGATATTAGACACCTCTTTATGCCTTTATGCAAACTAAAAACCTGTGTCGTCTGCGGATTTCATGGAAATAAGTTGCAATTTATTCACTCTATAAGGGGGTAGTGAAGCCTAGAAAATAAGAAATTATCTGCTTCAGGTTGTCTGAAAAAAATGGAAACATTTTAAAAGGTTAAATAAGAGAAAATAATAAGTTTGTTTTAAAGCCTTTATTATCGCATTTCGAAAATTTTAGATAGAAATGGTGAAAAATGAAATTGAAATTAAAATTGATGAATTTATTTAAATAGCTATGGAGCTTATACAGAAAAACTTAACATAGGTTCCTATAGGCTACAGGTAAGATATGGTGATGTTTAAAATATGAAAAATGCAAAATATATTAAAAAATTTCCCAAATTTAAGTAGTAAAGCAATTGTAAAACAAATATTCCCAAAAAATAGTCTGAATAGTACGACGACTAATTACTATTATTATTGGATATTTGTTACATTTTAACCTGTATCATTATGTCTCAGAAAAGCCAAGAATACTATAAAGTAATATTTATTTTTTATAAAATAATTTTGCAAAACATGGTTATTAAAAGCCAAATGTACATAAAGCATAGGGAAATATTGTTTAAGGAAACATCTTCTTTTTCTCAGCAGGATATATCATATTATTTGGCTGGTTCACCCTCACTGCTTCTTAGCTCCTTGGAAATGCTGTGTGCATTCTGAACACTCTCTGTGACAATGCTTTTTTCTGAAGCTGTAATTTTGATAAAGTAACACTGATACTTTTACCCTTTTTTAATGTTTATATTACATTATAACAGTGTTATTTTGGTGTCTTCAGCAGTGTTCTTCTATCATCTGGATGGCTGATTTTGTATCTTCTTTGGTCCCAAACACCTTAAGTCTATCAACAGAATGTAACAGCTTTTGCTGGACCAGTGAGTGAGGTCTGTGACCCTTATTTCAAAAGCATGACCCCAAAGTTCAGTGAACTTCCAGGAAATGTATTAGACTCAGTACATGGGTTCATATTATAAGTTTATGTCATGGATATATACTGTTAGTGAAAATATGTTATAATGCCATGTGATATTGTTACACTTGAAGGCACATTGAGTAATTTAGTCGTAGATAGTCGTAGTAGCAGTCTCCTGTTCTATTATGATATAAACATGTAAGAACAGTAACTTTCCAGCTATAATAATAATAATAATAATAATAATAATTATTATTATTATTATTATTATTACCAACCTTGCTTCTTTTTCAATTGAACATAGAATTTTGGCTAACAGATAGTGTAAGAGGATTATTAGTTTATAACTGTTTCAAAATGAATAGCAGCCGAGTGAAATTAAGTCCCCTGATAAAGTCTAACCATTCTGTTCCTTCCAAATCAAGAAAATATGTGCCTAAATATCACTTTTTCAGCAACAGTGAGCAGCAATCTTTCTCTTTTGTGTTGTAGTGAGCAATTAAATCTGAATCTGTCTATCTATCTATCTATCTATCTATCTATCTATCTATCATGTATCAATCTTTGCCTTTTTGTTTCCCTTTTTCTTTTCATTCATCTAATCCAGGCATCCACAAACTGCGGCCCTCCAGCTGTTGGGAAACTACAACTCCCATCATGCATTTATATACTCTAGAACAGTGGGAATGATGGTAGTTGTAGTTTCCCAACAGCTGGAGGGCCGCAGTTTGAGGATGTCTGATTCTAATCTATCCATCTAATCTATCTTCAACAAAAAAAACCACTAGTACCCAAAAGACACTAAATAAAACTCATACAAACATTAAACTTATGGACCATTTCAAACTACATGACTGCTATTTTTATATATGTATAAGATAAAGTTTTTTTGTGCACATTTTGATCAAATCAAGTGTAACTTCCTTTAATAATTCTATCTATTATCTATATTTCTATCTATTTCAAATCTATCTACAATTCTTCTATTTTCTATCTGCCCTTTATAATAGAATCTGCCAGTGTATTATAGAAGATTGAAGAAAAATTGGTTACCTTTTAGATCTGGGTAATTTGTGGTTTGGGTTTGAGCACTAGCTCTCTTCTTCAGACATGATGTTATACAAGAAACTGAAAATTGACAGACTTTTTATACACATAAGACGGGGTCTTCAAAGGATCTTAAAATTGTAAAAAAAAAAAAAAAAAAAAAAAGCAAAAAAATTTATTTACAAAGGTCAGAACGGGTTTGTTTATTATGTGCTAGTTACTATCTATTTATCAAAAAGTCCAAAAATGCAGCACTCCCCAGGTTAGGTGAAAAAAAAAAAATGTTTAAACCCAAACATTTGGGAAAAACCGGGCTCTTGGGGAGCCAAAACGGTGGTTGTAAACTTTGTGGGAAAAAATTTTTTGGGGCCCCGGGGTTTTGCCCCTGTTTGGGGTCAAAAAACCCCTTTTAAATGCCTGGATTCAAAGGACAAAAAATCCTTTTTAGGACAAAAAGGGTTTTTGTATTAGGTTTTTTTTGGCATATTCTTTAAGGTCTTTGGTTTTTTTTTTTTTTTTTAGGAAAATCACTTATCTTTTTTCAAATATAATCCCAAACTAAGGGGGGCTTTCCCCACGCGCATTTTTGGGGTGCAGTTTTAACTGACCCCCTTTAAAAACTGCCTTTATGCCGCAAGCTTCTTTCCTTATCAAAAAACTTTTTGGGAAAAAAAGAGGGGTTAATTTGTGCAAATTAAAAATCCCCCCAAAATTACTTAAAAAACACAGAAAATTTTTTACTTACTTGAAAACCCTTTCAAAAACCTTTTAGAAAAAACTGAAAGAAGCTTGCTGAAAATTAAAAAGATAGTTTAATTGGGGCATTTTAAAACTGAAACCAAAAAACTGCATTTGTGTAAAAGCCCCCTTAAAAAACTGAACCAAAACTGTGGTTTTTGAAAGCACCAAAAGGGCCCTTTTCCCCCCCCGGGGCCCCGGTTTTTCAGTGGGTTTTTCAGACGGTTTTCGGTTTTGAAAACTGTTTTGTAAACCGTTTTTGTCAAACCCTTTTTTACGACCTCAAAAGGGAAAAAACCCGGGGGAGTGGAGACCCCCCGTTTGGGGTTTTTTTCACCGGCCCCCGATGTCCAAAAAAGAATTAACCCTGTTCATTCTTTCCGAAAATGGGGGTTTTTTTCAGAATTTTTGAACACGTCAATGCGAAGGGGGAGGGCTTTTCTCCACAAAAAAACCGCCCCCCCCCCCCCCCCCCCACCTGCGGGGTTTTGTACCGGGGTTTCTTAAAACAGAGCAAATGCCGGTCAGATAATTCGACCGGTATTTGCTCTGTGCCGGGGGGGACGCCCCCCTTTTTATCAAAACCTGTGAAATTGATCCCCATTGTAATTATTTTTTTATTTGCCTCATTTGATACATTGTTCTCAGGGCAGTTCTATGTTCTATAATGCTACACCTCATTGTTTTACACATACTGACTCCCCAAATATATGAGACTAAGCTGTCATATAAAGAAGAGAGGCTGAGGCTAGATACCAGGAGGTGAATGTATAGAGTGGCGGCTGTAGATAAATCTACCACTTTATTTTTAGGTGTAAATACAATTAGAATTCACAAGTCTTTTATAAGATTTTAAATGAACAAATACATTTTCGGGAAGAACAAATAATTTTTTGTCAGTATTTTTTTGAAAAAAAAAAAGAAGGAAAAAAAAAATCATCGTTCTGGCTCTTTTAATTTTTGCGGTGAATGACAAAGATAACTCAAAAATAGTCAGTCGTTTAAAAACTGAAAGCAATTTTAGCCCAAAAATGGTAAAGCAATTTATTAAAAATGAAAAGCTCTAAATGGATAGCTGGAAGGGCTCTGATTGACCACGGGGTGATAAAGCCATGCAAAAAGAGAAAAGGCCCAAAAAATAGTTCCAATTTTTTTGGTGCCATCACCTTTAGTTAATACGACTGTTCATGTCCAATTGGTGATTTTGTTTTTTTAAATGGTAAAGAAGGATTAAAACTTGAGGCAACGGCTCTGCAAGAATGGGGATGGAAAAAAAGTTTTTAATTGCAATAGGCAGTTTTTTCAGAACTAAGTAATAACAAGTTGTCGTGTATACTGGAAAATACTATTGGAAGAAAAAAGAAAAGAAAAGGCAGAGATAGATAGTGTAATAGTTAAATAGATAGATAAATAAATACATGAAGTTTAATAAAATAAATAAAATATAGAGAAAAAGAAAATTTTCAAGATAGTAAAGATAGATAGATAGTTTAGATAAAAAGGATAGATAGAAAAAGATAGATAGATAGATAATAGTTTAGATGCTAAAGGGTGTGATAGAACGTGGACCAGATGTTTTTATTAATAGTAGAAGATGATACATGATAAATAATAGATAGATGTAGTTGATATAAAAAAATAGTTTTGAGCGATTATTACGACAAATTTAAAATCGGCACGTTTTTATTTTGATCGAAATTTTTAGATCATCGAAATTTTAGGTTAAAAATTGTGCAATCTATTAAGATGCCCCATTTTGGGCGCTTCCTGTCTTTTTGGACCAGCAAATCAGTTTTACGAAAAGAGCGGGTGAGATGTGTGTGCACTTTATGACTGGGAGGTTTATGGTTGCGATGGCGGGAAAAAACATGCTCTTTTCATAAAAACAGCCCTTCCTGTTCATGACCCGTGTCTGTACTTCGAGTGGACTGCGCTCTGCCTGTGTAAACCCAGCTAGAAAAATTTTTTCTATTTCTTCCAGGGAAATCTCTATGTTAGTGTACCCTTTAAAAACTTTTTGTTTAGAGATTGGAAAGATTTTATGTAGTTAGGTAGGAATTTTAAAGGAGCATCTACCGCTGTAAGTCAGGGGGGGGGGGGGGGGGGGGGGGGGGGGGGGGGGGGGGGGGGGGGGGGGGGGGGGGGGGGGGGGGGGGGGGGGGGGGGGGGGCGGGCGAACACAGACAACCTGTATAAAAAAAACTGGATAAAGTTCACCAAGATTTAGTGTAGACATTCATGCAATACTTTTTATTAACAGTTTTCTTTAAAATTTTTTTCCCGGGATTTGGGCAGCCAAAACTTATTTAGGATAACTTTTTTCTAGAAAACTGCGGGTCTCTTTGTTAGGTGCAAAACTCCATGTCAGTAAAGGGAGGTGCAGTGAGCCCTAATAAAACCCAGCCCATGTCCCGCCTACTTACGGCGCCCTAGGCGGCAGATGGAAACCCTTTGGGGGGCAGTCCCTGCGCTGCTAAAGTGCGGGCCGCAAAGCAAAATAGCAGAAGCCCCGGGAAAATATAAAATGGGAACCCAAAGCCAAAAATCAGAAAAAGGAAAAAAAACGAAACAAGCCGATCAAAAGCCAAACGGAAGCAAAGCAAAAATCAGGAGAAAAAGCGGGGGTCAGGAGAAAAAACCAGGTCGGGTACCAGATAAGCAAAAACAATAAAAAGAACAAAAAAACACGAGGTAGCCAGGAATTCCAGGGCAGCCCTCAGCCTTCGGGAGTTTAAATGGGATTCCTGGATACCCCCCTGCCGCTGATTGGAGGGCCCTGGGCCCTCCCATGGTGGTGCAACTCCCCCCTGCAGGGTGGCGGGGCCCTGTCACTCAAGAGTTGTCAGCAGCATGTGTATCAGGGTGGGATCGGCATCAGCTCTGCAGCCTTAGACCCCTGCACCTTAATTAGTTCCCCTAACGTACCCCCCTTTTAGGGGGGCCCGGCCCTTTCCCCCTGGTCTGGGATTGTCGGGGTGAGCCTCATGGAATTCCCCTCACCAGGGATCCTGGATGGGTTTCGCCGGAACCATGATCTCCCCTCGGACCTACCCTTCCAATGGCCCAGGTCTACAGGCCTTTTGGGCCTTCGCAAATCAAACTGGGGCACTTATTTTCTAATCCCCCCTATGAAAAAACTGTGAAGGAGGCCTAGGGGGGGGAGTCACGGCTTGATATCCCTCTTACGAATGCAGCGGGACACGAATGTTACAGAGAAAGGGGAAATTTTCATGATAAGCACCGGGTTAGCCTTTCCCCTAAACCCATATGGAGTTCATACAGGTGGAGGGCTATTTTCCCCGGAGGATGTTTTGGGAACCTTAGCCCGGCGCAAACCTTAGCCGCATAGGGCCCCAACGCTGGAAAGCCGCTTTCCCCAAAAGCATCAGCCTGCACATCATATTGCCCAGCATGGTAATGGGGAATCTGTCAACACACCCTTTCCCCCCCCGACAAAATTCCCTGTATTCCGTCAAACATGGTTATGTTTTCGAAAACCAGGGCAGCCCCAAAACCACATCAGCGGGCCCCGCCCTCCAACGAAAAGAATACAAATTTTTAAAATGTTGGATCCCAACCCCATCTCGCTCAGGGGTAAATTTGGATTTCGCCCCGAGTAGTGGGGGGGTCAATAGCCATACCCCCCAGCGATCAGTAGCGGGGTTATACAAGTGGCCCGCGTTTTGGCGGCGCATCAACAAAATTTAGAGCTGATCCAGAATCCAAAAACGCACTCCCCCCGTCCCAAAGCGACAATATAAATCTTAATGGGGAGCGCAACTTTTTTAGAAAAAAATTGGTACCTGCCCCCACCTAGGTGATCCTGCTGACCCCTAGCTTGGAGTCTTTCCCACCTGGTCTTCCCTTTGGGGCATTCCCAAAATCTGTGTCCCTTTCTCCCCCGTTGAAGCACAACCCCTGGGTCGCGAGTAAACCTACGGTCACTAGCCGCAAGACAGAAAAAGCCCACTTGCATGGGGGTCCCCTTGGGTTTTTAAGTCGGAAACAAGGGGTTTTGGGGTTTTCCATGGTTTTGGACCCCCGGGGGGGAGAACCTTTTCCTGCCCTCTCCCCCAAAAGTTTTCCAGACGAACGGCCCGGCCTGGCCTCATTAAAGTACCAGGGGTAGGGGAAACCCCCAATAAAAACCCCTTTACATGGTCAGCTAACCCTAATCTAAAAAATGGCATCTGAGAGCTGGTCGTTCCACCCAGAGGAACGCACCCGCCGAAATTGGGCAAAACTCCCCCCACTTTTTCTCCCCCCCTCAAGGGGGTCAGCGAGCCCGGGGCCCGCCTCCCTATCTGGGCATTAAAACCCCGTCCACGAAGAATTTTGGTGGGTCATGCGGTAACGTTTTCCCCCCTGGGGGGGACCTGCGTAAGGACAAACAATTCCCACCCTTTTTTCTTCTTTTTCCGAGGTTTGGGGCGGGGGGCCTTTTAAAAAACGCGACAACCCCTCTCTAAATGCCCAAAGGCTTCCTGTTACCTGCGAACCGCGGGAACGGGGTAGGGGGTTAAAAGGAGGGGGGGTATTGCAGGGACCTCTACTTGGGGGGACCTCCTGTTTTTTCTACCCTCAGCGCCAGATCCCGGGCAGCTGGGTAAACCCCGCATTGCTCTACAAGTGTCATGGGGTCCTAGTGATGGTGGCAGTAAACGGTTCGGCCTGTGAATGTCAGTAAGGGGGTGCAGTAGCCCCCAACTGGAACCCAGCCCCCCTGTCCCTGCCCACTTGACGTGCTGCCCTAGGCGGCAGCGGCAACTGGGCGACTTCCCCGCCGCTAAAAGTGCTGGGGCGTCGGGCAAGAAAAGTCAGACAGTGGGTTTATCAATGGAAAGCCAAAGCCACAAATCCGAACCCAAGAATAAAAAAATAAACAAGCCGAGGTCAAAAAGCCAAAAAAGCAAAACCAAAAAACAGGAACAAGCGGGGTCAGGAGAAAAAACCGGGTCGGGACCAGATAAGCCAAAAAAACAATAAAAGAACAAGAAACCGAGGTGCCAGGAAAAATTTTACAGGCGCACCCTCACCTTCAGGGGGTTTAAATGGGATTCCTGGATACCCCCCCTCCGCTGATTGGGCGGCCTCCGGGTCCTCCCATTGGGTGGGGCAACTCGCCCCCTGTCAGGAGTGGGGGGCCCCGTCCCCTCCAGAGTTGTCACCGCATGTGTTTCTGGTGGGTCGTGCTCGTGCTGCAGCCTTAGATCCCTGCAGCCTTGGGACAGCTTAGCCCCGCATCCACTTTTTTTATAAGTATACCTTACGATATGTTCTTTTTTAGTTTTTCAATTTTAGCTTTGTTTTGAGGCACCTTGCATTAAATATGAATACAGCAATTTTGTAGTCACCCAAAAGGGG